>JAEOAD010001083.1:0-135816 GCA_036365145.1 Orientallactaga sibirica | reverse complement strand
GCAGAAAATATGAATAATAATTTCATAACTCTTGTAATTTCAAAGTTCTCCCCATGGTTTCTGCAAATTTCATGAGAGGTTGTGCTTTTTTATGTTATTTTAAAATTATTTTTTCAAATTATTTATTTCAGAGAGTGAGAGAAAAAGAGGCAGAGAGAGAGAGAAGGAGAGAATGGGCATGCCAGGACCTCCAGCCACTGGAAACAAACTCCAGACCCATGTGCCACCTTGTGCATCTGGATTACTTGGGTCCGCGACTGAACTAAGGTCTTTTGGCTTTGCAGACAAACGCCTAACTGCTAAGCCATCTCTCCAGACCTGGCTTGTGCTTTTATATTTACTCTGCTTGTAGTCTCAAGATAGACAAAAAGACAGCCAGGCATGGTGGTGCATGCCTTTACTCCCAGCACCCGGGAGGTAGTGGTGTGAAGACTGATAGGAGTTTGAGGCCATCCTGAGACTACATAGTGAATTCCAGGTCAGCCTGGACTAGCGTGAGACCCTATCTCCAAAAATAAATAAAAAGATAGAATTCACTCACATCACATCCTCACAATTCCCCTTTGCAGAGAGAATTTTTATTGACAGGAGAGCCATGGTCCATTATATGCATGACAAACCACTTGTCCCATTTTATTATTTATATATTTTACTTATTTGTGTGAGACTGGCAGAGAGAATATGTGTTTGCTAGGGCCTCTAGCCACTGCAAAGGATGGCATCTGGCTTTGTGTGGGTACAGGGATATCAAACCTGGGTCCTTTGGCTTTGCAGGCAAGTGTCTTAACTGCTATGCCATCCCTCCAGCCCCAACTCATCCCATTTCAGACATTCCAGTGGGGGTCCACCCCTTTGCCAACCTGCCACAGGAGGGTTTCATGGGACACTTTGACTCATGTGGCCTCTACCAGGACATGGACTGACTTTCCTACTTTTTGGGGTTTTTTATTGTTTGTTTTTTTGAGGTAGGGTCTCTCCCTACCCCAGGCTGACCTGGAATTCACTATGTAGTCTCAGGGTGGCCTCCAACTCTGCCTCCTGGGTGCTGCGATTAAAGGCATGCACCATCACACCCAGCTGTTTTAGTTTAAAACAGTCTCATTAAATTGGCATTAAATTCACTGTGTACTCCAGGCAGGCCTGAAGCTTGCAATCCTTCTGCCAAGATGACAGGCTTCTACCTCCAGCCCTGTCTGGAAGATTTTTCTTGCTCTTCTTTTTTTTTTTTTTTTTTTTTTTTGAAGGTTTTATATTTAAAAAATATATTTTATTTAGTTATTTGAGAGAAGGTGGGAGAGAGTGAAAATGGTGTGCCAGGGCCTCCAGCCACTGCAAATAAACTCCTGCTGTATGTGCTCCCTTGTGCATCTGGCTTACGTGGGTCCTGCAGAATTGAACTGGGATCCTTTGGCTTTGCAGGCAAAAGCCTTCACCACTAAGCCATCTCTCCAGCTAAAATATTAATTTTTATTGACAACAACTTTTATTGTAGACAGTATCCCATGGTACTTCCCTCTCTTCCCCCCTTCTCCTTTGAAACTTCACTCTCCATCATATCCCCCTCCCCCTCTCAGTCAGTCTCTTTTCAGTTTGATGTCATGATCTTTTCCTCCTATTATAAGGATCAGGAACTGCAAGGTCTTGGATATCCAGGTCATTTTGTGTGTGGAGGAGCACGTTGTAAGGAGTCCTACTCTTCCTTTGGCTCTTATTTTCTTTCCAACCCCTCTTCTGCAATGGGCCCTTAGCCTAGAAGGTGGGTTTGAGATGTTTCAGGGCTGAGCACTCCTCTGTCACTTCTTCTCAGCACCATGGTGCCTTCTGAGTCATCCCAAGGTCGCCACCATCTGAAAAGAAAAGCTTCATTAATATATGGGTGTTTACATTAAGAGCCTACGGGCATTTTGGTGAGCATTGTATATACATTTAGTATATATATTTAGGGCTCGTGACTGTGTCATAGGTTTTCCGTATCAGGAATGTATTCCCTCCCATGGAGTGGGCCTCCAGTCAAATTAGAGTGGTTTGTGCACCCCCCCATAAGAGATATGCCATTGGCTCATTTGGCCTGGCTGACCAAATTTAAAGCTTGCAGTGTTCACTGTGGAGTACCTTCACTGGTGTTTTCTCTCTCCCCTTGAACTGCATGCAGGGTAGTCTTTTCCAACTTTCTGTCAGCTGGTCCACACGGAGGAGGCGTACAGCTCAGCTCCAGCAGGTTTTTGCAGTAGCTTGAAGTCCTGGCATGCCCATGTTCTTTCTAAATCAAATAAATAAAATAAAATCCCAAAAATCCCTTAAAAGGGCTTGAGAGATGGCTTAGCAGTTAAGGAACATGCCTCAGGGGCTTCTAAGGACCCCGGTTCGATTCTCCATGTCCCATGTAATTTAGTTTATGTTCCTGGAATAGATCTGGGAAGAGGTAAATTAGGTTATTAACCCTAACCTGGGCATGTTGACAATATCACAAGCCACACAGACCTTTTAGAAAACTCTTCAGTAGCCCAAGAATTCCTGCTTCCTAATATCCATCAGTGTGAGACAATTCCTCCATCCTCCACTTCCCTTCACTTCCTCCATTCAGCACCATTTGATGTTCTTAAATCATTTTTAAATCCCCAGAGTCCCAAACATCAGCACTGTGATGGCAATGTAAGTAATGAGGTAAACGCCTCATGACGCACGGGAATATTTATGAGTAAAAGCTGTAATGAGATCATGGTCACATATCTCATTTTAAACTGTCAGTCACCCCGGGAGGACATATGTGACCAGAAAGTTAGGCCCATGCAGCTGAGTACTGCCATGACCCCTAAGGAGGAGAGCAAGTGAGCGTACCCTTATGACCTTCCTTGCCCAATAAATACCAGCTGCCACAGTTAAAGAAGTCATAGCTTGCCAGCCATCCTGTGCTGCCACCAGCAGGGGACCCACACTTGTGTCCCATTCCCCAGTGTGGACCTACGACTGCTCATTTCAGCACTTTTGCAAAGACAGAGTAGCTTCCTTCCCTACCAGTGCTCTCCTTCAAGCGTTGTGTCCAGTGTCAGAAGCCATTTGCCTGAACACCCATTTGTTCATGGCCTGTGCACATTTTTACAGTGGGCTAATGAGAAGCAGGATGTCTTGCCAAGCATAAGATTAGAGACCTGCTGAGGCTCTGGGGACTGACAAGGGAGTATCTTCTGACCTTGAGGCCAAATTTGACTGTTCTCTGATTCATGTTGGAGGAGGTGGCTTTCTCAAGAAATCCTGTGAAATTGTTATGATTGTTCTGCTTGCATTCTTGTGCTCTGAGAAGAAGTATAAAAAGCTAAACTAAATAGTCAGGGCCTCAGTATTCACTGACAGCCCTCCTCAGTTTATCTTTTTCTCTCTCATCTTTTTCTTAGCCCTCACTCCCACTCAGGTACTGTTCGATTCTGCCGGTGGGCTCCAGCAAGTGGCGCCCAAACAGTGGATCTGAAAACTGGGGAAAGAAATGAAGGACACCGCTTAGCATTTGAGATCAACGGAAAGTAAAGAGGAGTGGTGAATAACTTCTCGACAGAAAAGCTGGACAAGGTAACAGTCGACTGCTTTTCGCATATATGCTTAAGAATATGCTTTGTTCTCAAGGTGCAAAAGTAAGACAGCAACAGCTGTGTAATTTCTTGGGACAATAGATTTAAAACCTGGCAAAGAGTAGGGACCAAACTTCAAGATGATTATGATGCCCATGGACTGAGTAAGGTCCCATGTATTTTTAGTTTATGGACTCTAGTTAGGGATAGTTTAGATCCTAGACATGAAAGGGATAAAAGTTCAGTCAGAAAATCAGTCAATAAAGCAAAATTGCCGCTTTTTGGCGCTGAGGAAGGAAGTGAAACTCAACCTTCCACTCTGTCTGCAGAGCCGGAACATGGGCTCAAACAACTGTGTAAAGATGATGATTTTGAGCCCTTGGAACCAGTAGATGTGAAGGAGTTAGAGGAGGAAGACGCAAAAATATCATCAAGAGGAGGGCTTTCCACCTTTTACTGCTTTTACACAGCCTTAGGGTGAACAAAAACTGTTCAGAGGAGGCCCACCGCCTCCAAAGCAGTCTTGCCTCAGGGTATGGCTCACAGCCCCACCTTGTGCTAAAAAGTTGTAGCTCAGGCTGTAAACGAAAACTAGACAGGCTTTTCTCAAGTGTATATAATTCATTATATGGATGCGATCCTCTTGGCACATAAACAGGAGGGACTACTATTAGCAGCTTATGCTCATTTACAACATCTCTGAAGGAACAAGGTTTAGTTGTAGCCCGGGAAAAGGCACAAACTGAGCCCCCTTATTCTTATTTAGGCCATAAATTGTATCCAAAAACTATCCTCCCACAAAAATACAAACTAGAAAAGATGGGTTGAAACTTTGATTCCCAGAAGCTACTGGGAGATATTAACTGGCTTAGACCGCATTTGAAGATTGCTATGGGTGAGTTAAGACCTCTTTTTGATCTTTTAAAGGTGACTCAGACCCCAAATCATGCGCCTGCATAGATTCTGGCTACTAGCCATCCTCCAACCTCAGTCTTGTGGCAAAAGGACCTTTATTGTGGCCACATTTGCCTGTGGCTCCTGCTAGAGTATTAGCGCCTTATTATGAAGCCGTAGCTTGTTTAACTCAAATGGCTCGATTAGAATCTAGACAATATTTTGGGAAGGAAGCAGCTATCCTAGGGGTTCCATTTACAAAGCAGCAAGGTGACTGGCTATTTCAAAATCTGGACTCTGGGCTAGAGCTTTTTTTTGCACATTATCCTGGTATTATAATCATCATCCTAAAGATAAATTATTACAATTTGCAAATTTTCACGCTTTTATTTTTCCACGAACTATAAAGCAAGAACCTATTGATGGAGCCTCTAATGGTGAAGCAGCTTCTGTGTTTCAGGAGCCATCTTACTCACTTTGGACTCCTCCTGCATCAGCTCAAATGGTAGAACTTAGAGGTGTAGCTACTGTATTTCAAGTTTTAGCTTCTATTCCTTTTCATTTGTATACTGACAGTCATTATATTGCTAGAGCTCTACAAGTGCTTGAAAGCATGCCTTCTACTGAAACTGCCAAGACCCAAGTTCAAGAATTGCTTAGTCAAATACAAAGCTGCCTGCATGCTCGCTCTCATCCTTGTTTTGTAGGTCATATACGAGCTCATTCGGACTTCCAGGTCCTTTAGCACTGGCTAATGATATGGCAGATAAGGTTACACAGATCACCCATCATCTTAATTAGCATTTTTAGCACAAAGATCTCATAGTTTGCATCATCAAAACAGCCAAAGCCTAAGAACACAATTTCAAATCACCAGAGAGGCTGCTAGACAAATTGTGCCACAGTGTAGTCCCTGTCCTGAATCTCACTGATCCCACAATACGGGTAAGCTCCAGAGGATTGAAACCAAATCAGTTGTGGCAGATGGATGTACCTCATATTCCTGACTTTGGAACATTAAGATATGTGCATGTATCCCCTGATACCTACTCAGGATTTTTGATGGCTATGGCACAGACTGGAGAAGCTACTAAGCATGTTCCAGCACATTGCATTAAACGTTTTGCTGTAGCAGGTACCATCGATTCTAAAACCAGATATCGGTACAGGTTACACTAGTCAATCTTTTCAGCCCTTTGTGCCCAATTATCAATTGTTCATAAAACAGGTATACCTTACAACTGACAGGGCCAAGGAATTGTTGAACGTGCCCACGGAGCTTTAAAGAATCAATTACAAAAAAATAAAAAAGGGGGAGTTATATCCTTGGTCCCCACAGAATGCTTTAAGTCATGTACTCTTTTCAGTTTAAAATTTTTTAAATGTAGATGCCTTTGGTCACTCTTCAGCAGATAGGTTATGGCATCCCAGAATATTAGATACCTATGGACAGGTTAAATGGAAGGATCCCACTGATGGGCGAGGGCACGCTTGTGTTTCTCCCTCAGGATGCTGACAGTGCCCGGTGGCTGCCAGAGAGGTTGGTCCGGTTCGCGAGGATTGAACATAACGATGCCTCTGCTATCGATGATGTGGACTCATCACCAAACTTACATTTGGAAGCTCGCTGTGGCAATGGGGGAGGTGAGAGCCTCCTCTGCTAAGGCAAACAGTAACTCATCCCTCCCCTTTATGCAGTAGTGGTGGGACAGTTGAATGTTATTGGAATGAGGGGATATTTAATGTGACATGGAAAAAGTGTACTCTTACTAATTGTGCTACCAACGTATCCTCTGACTCGTGATAGTTAAACAACCATCATTTGCTATGATTCCTGTTAATATCATGCAGGAATTTTAGCTTTTTTTTTTTTTTTTTTTTTTTTTTTGAGGTCAGGTGTCAACTCTAGTTCAGGCTGACCTGGATTTCGCTACGTAGTCTCTCAGGGTGGCCTCTCGAACTCATGGTGATCCTCCTACCTCTGCCTCCCTAGTGCTGGGATTAACGGTGTGCGCCACCACGCCTGGTGAATTTTAGCTTTATTACGCTGCTGGCTACTGCCACTACTACTGTTGCTTTAGCACGGGAAGTGCAGACTGCACGCAATCTGCTATCAAAAAATGTCTCTCTTGTTTTTGGGACTCAAGAAGACATAGATAGTAAATTAGAACATAGAACAGATGCTTTATATGATGCGGTTACACATTTGGGGGGGAAGAGATACAAGAGTTGAAAATCAGAGCACATTTAGAATGTCATGCAGATTTTCAACAGATTTGTGTTACGACAAAAACATAACAGTCCTCGCAGGCATGGTGGCAGAGGTAAGAGGATGGCCGTGAGTTCAAGGCCACCCCAAGACTACATAATTAATTCCAGGTCAGCCTAGACCAGAGTGAAACCCTACCTGAAAAACCAGGGAAGAAAATGTTATATATAACAGACAACATCATTGGGAAGAAGTAAAAATGCATTTACAAGGCATATGGCATAATGCAAATACATCGCTAGAGTTGATTCAATTGCATCAAGAAATTCTAATGCTAAAAAACACGGAGCTTGATGTTGATGCACCTAAGACGGCAAATGATATCTTGGAAAAATTAAGAGCTTCCCTACCTTCATGGTCTTCATTTACTTTCTGGATAGGAAGTATCGCAGCTTTGGGTATCTGTATTGTACGTGGTGTCTGCTTACTCCCACCAATAACTAGACGTGTCATCTACTCGCTTTGGGACATTAAAGCTGAGGTACATAATCTCCGGCTCCAGCTGCTACCATAAAGAGGATGTTCTCCCCTGCAGAGGCTGGTAGTCCAAGATGGGTAAGATTCAAGTTAGGACAACCTAAGACAGGCACAGTCTTTCTGCACCCTAGCCTAGAAGGGGATGGTTTCTTAAAAAATAATTTTTAAAAGGGGGATATGTCAGGAGCCATTTGCCTGAAAACCCCTTTGTTCATGGCCTGTGCACATTTTTACAGTGGGCTAATGAGAAGCAGGATGTCTTGCCAAGCATAAGATTAGAGACCTGCTGAGGCTCTGGGGACTGAGAAGGGAGTATCTTCTGACCTTGAGGCCAAATTTGACTGTTCTGATTCATGTTGGAGGAGGTGGCTTTCTCAAGAAATCCTGTGAAAATGTTATGATTGTTCTGTTTGCATTCTTGTGCTCTGAGAAGAAGTATAAAAAAGCTAAACTAAATAAAGTCGAGGCCTCAGTATTCACTGACAGCCCTCCTCAGTTTATCTTTTCTCTCTCGTCTTGTTTCTTAACCCTCACTCCCCACTCAGGTACTGTTTGATTCTGACGGCGGGCTCCAGCAGTTCAGCTCAGTTGTCCTCACTGTCACTCTTGCCACCTCTGTCTTGGTTTTGGAGACATTACTGAATTTGGCCATTTAAGGCACAGATAAAATGTCTCAAGGAGAAGACAGACTTGCATCTTTCAGAAGTTAAACTCAATATATTTCAGTGGAGGGTTCGCCTACCAGAGGGGAGAAACTCTGCTATGTCATCTTTTCTTTTCTTTTCTTGGTTTTTCGAGGTAGGGTCTCACTCTGGTCCAGGCTGACCTGGAATTCACTCTGTAGGCTCAGGGTGGCCTCGAACTCTTAGCGATCCTCCTACCTCTGCCTCCTGAGTGCTGGGATTAAAGGTGTGTGCCACCACGCCCGCCTATGTCATCTTTTCAAACATAACAGTCTAGGGCTGGAGAAATGGCTTAGATGTTAAGGCACTTGCCTGCAAAGCCAAAGGACCCAGGTTCAATTCTCTGGTCCCCACTTGAGCCAGATAAAAAAGGTGGCACATGTGCCTGCAGTTTAGTTTGCCGTGCCTCTCTCTCAATCAATCAATAAAAACACAATGTTGTGGCAGACTGATCAAGGTAAGGAAGCCTTCCACTCTTCAGAGCACACCCCAAGGCTGAGAGTACACCCCACAGCTGACAGCACACCCTTGACCCCAAAACCCTAAATCCCCTAACCCTTGGTATTAGCTAACATAAACCCTTTCTAAAACCCAGTCCTCACCCTTACACCCTTATTGTGTACTTACAAGTGCAGGTGCAGATAAATCGGTTGCTGGGACTTAGTCCATCACAGAGACTTCTTCATTACCTTCCAGCATATTCTTCACAGTTCCATGGAGCCTGGCATTTAAAAGAGACATGATATCTTGTTCCATGTGCCTCGTAAAGCCCTCGAAGGTTAAAAAAAAATCCTAGTTCTTGCAAACAACGTAAGCTTTGCTTGCTGGATATTAAATAAACCATGTGACATGTCTAAGAGATAATGAATTAACATATAAAATACAAACTAAACCAGGGGCTGGAGAGATGCCTTAGTGGTTAAGGTACTTGCCTCCAAAGCCAAAGGACCCAGATTTGATTATCCAGTAGCCACTTAAAGCCAGAAGCAAAAGGTGTGGTGCATGTCTCGAGTTCTTTTGTAGTGGCTGGAGGCACTGGCAAGCCCATTCTGTCTCTGTTTCTTTCTCCTTCTCTCTCTCTCTCTCCCTCTGCATGAAAATTAATAAGAAAATTGTTTTTAACAAAGAATTAAGTCATGTGTGTTGGTATACACCTTTAATCACAGCACTGGGGAGGCAGGAGAAGAATCAGAAGTTAAAGGTACCCTTAGACTACATAGTGAATTCCAAGTCAGCCTGTGCTACAGTGATAACTCTGCCTCAAAAGCCAAAGAGGGCCAGGCATGATGGCACATACCTTTAATCCCAGCACTAGGAAGGCAGAGGTAGGAGGATCTTCAGGTGTTGGAGGCCACCCTAAGACTACACAGGCAATAACAGGTCAGCCTGGGCTAGAGAGAGAGACCCTACCTTGAAAACCAAAGGGAAAAAAGTAGCATATTTGGACCTATAAATCTAGTTACAATATTGTATGCCTTGTCATTGGCTAGCTTATGTCTATTATAAAGGATTGATTGACCATCAGGGAAATACAAATTAAAACTACTTTGAGCTTCCATCTCACTTTATAATAACCCTAACCCCAAACCACCCATGAGTCAAACCACAACCCCTAACCATTAAACTCCTACCCTTAAATCCCCTTCAAACCCCTCCACCCTTAATGGTGTGTGTACTTACATGTGCAGGCACAGATGAATTTGTGTCCATGGCAGAGACTTCTTCATTACCATCCAGCACATTCTTCACAGTTCAATGGTTCCTGACATTTAAGAGACATGATTTCTTGTTATGTGGGCCTCTTAAAACCATCACTTGTTTAACAAACCCTAGTTCTTGCAAGACATGTACACTTTCCTTGCTGGATATTAAATACACCATGTGACTTCTATCAGAGATAATTATATATAATAACAGATAAAATACAAATTAAGTCACAGGCTGGAGAGCTGGCTTAGTTGTTTGCCTCCACAGCCAAAGGATACAGGTTTGATTCCCCAGTACCCACTTAAAGCCAGAAGCACAAGATGGTGCATGTGTCTGGAGTTCTTGTGCAGTGGCTGCAGACACTGGCAAGGCCATTCTCTCTGACTTTCTTCTCTCTCTCTCTTGCAATTGAATAAAATTATATACATATAGATGCCAGACTGGTGATAGATAATTAAGCCAGGTGTGGTGGCACTCTAATCACAGCACTTGGGAGGCAGAAGGGAGAGAATCATTCTGAGTTCGATGCCACCCTTCAGCTACATATTAAATTCCAGATCAGCCTGAGCTAGAGCAATCCTCTACCAAAAAGGGGGACGACAAAAAAGGAGTATATTCAGACAGATAAAGCATGTTACAGTATTGTATGTATTGTCATTTGCTAGCTTATGTCTATTATAAAGAGTTGATTGGCCATCAGGGAAGTTAAAATTAAAGCTACCCTGAAATTCCATCTCCCTCCTGTCAGAATGACTATCATCATGAAAGAAAATGACAATAACTGGGCATGGTGGTGCACGCGTTTAGTCCCACTTGCGAGGTAGAGGCCAGCCTGAGACTACATAGTGAGTTCCAGGTTAGCCTGGGCTAGAGTGAGACCCTACCTTAAAAAAAAAAAAAAAAAAAAAAGAAATAAGAAAACAAATGACAATAAATACTGGTGAGGATGTGGAAAAAGAGAAACCCTTCAACACTGTTGTTGGAAATGCCACCTGGTACAGCCATTGTGGAGATTACTGGCACAGCTAAAAATAGATTTACCATATGATCCACCTGTAGCACTCCTAGGCATTGAGGACTCTTCTCACTACCTTAAAGATATTTGCTCAATCATGTTTATTGCCACTGTAGTCACAGTAGATAGGAAATGGAACCAGCCTAGATGTCCCTCAACTGATGGATAATGAAGATGTGGTACATGTCTACAATGGAGTTCTAGTCAGTGGTAAAGAAAATGAAATGATGAAATTTGCAGGGAAATGGATGGATCTGGAAAGAATTATACTTAGTGAGGTAACTCAGGCCCAGAAAGCCAAGTGTCACATATTCTCTCTCATATGTGGACCCTAGCTACAAAGTTTTATGCTTGTGAGTTGGAGTAAAATTGGCAGCAGAGGCCAGTAAGCCAGAAAAGGGCTATAAGGGAGGGAGGAGAACTGGTGGTGGTGGTGTGGTGTGTGGGATGAACAGATTACAGGGGAGGCAATGGCCTAAGTGAGGTCATGGGAGGGGTTGGTGGAGGGTTAATCAAAATTCAAGATGTTGTGAATAAGCCATATGAAAACCTACTTTTTGGAGAATGACACCCCAGAAGCCATAGACTGTTACTAGAAAATTTCAGTGCCAGGGATGGGATACCTTCCGGTGAGTTGTTCACCAGTGATGTCCCTGAGGGCCCCAAACCTTACAGGCTCTTGCCAAGGCTCTCAGCTTCCTATCAGAAATAGATGGGTAAGACCCTACTGCCAAAGGCTTCACGGGCCTGGGCAGCAAGGTCACTGAAAAACCAAGCTGGAGCTGACCTGTGGACCAGCTGACAGAAAGCTGGAAAAAGCTGCACTGCATGCAGCCCTATGGGTCTCATGTAAGCCAGATGCACAAGGTGGTGCCTGCATCTGGAAGTTGTCTACAGTGGATAGAGGCCCCTTTCTCTCCCTCCCCTTTCTCTCTCATAAATAAGTATGACATTTTAAAAATGTGGCTGAGTCTTGGGATGCAGCTCTATGGTACAGCACTTGACTAGTACAAATGAAGGACTGGGTTCCATCAACAACAGAATCAAGTGAGGTTGGACATACTAAGTGATGGAATGTGTTCTTAACAGAACACTACACAATGATTTGTTTGGTTTTCAAGTTTATGTATTGTATTATCCCATGGTTTTACAAATACATTCAGGTCATCTAATGGCACGTTAGTGACACCTAACTATGTAGTCCTCTTTTTCACAAATGGGGAAACTGCTTTAGCAATACACTTTCCTTGGGCAAAACAAATTATCTCTCTATGGTGTACTTTAAAAAAATTTTTTAATTATTTTATTTATTTTTGGAAAGAGAGACACAGAGAGAGAGAGATGGAGAGAGAGATGGAGAGGGAGACAGAGATGGGCGCACCAGCAGCCTCTCAGCTGCTACAAATGAAATCCAGATGTGTGCCCCCTGTGGTCAAGTGCAGCATTGCGCCTTGCCTCACTTTGCATCTGGCTAAACGTGGGACCTGGAGATTGGAACCGGGTTCTTAGGCTTAGCAGGCAGGCTCCTTAACCGCTAAGCCATCTCTCCAGCCCTATGGTGTATTTTTGACTCACTAGGGGAAAAAAAAAGATGAATGATCTTGTTTTATATTTCCATCTTCTTTTTCTTGGTTTGCTTTTTGAGGACCACGCTCTGTAGCCCTTGTAGCTGATCTGGAATTCACTATGTAGCCCTCGGTGCCCAAAACTCAGGGTGACCTTCCTACCTCTCCCCTCCTGAGTGCTGGGATTACAAGCATGAACCACAAAAAGTCAGGTCCTTGTTTTATATTTTCAACTACAAGTACCTGAAGGACCTAGTATGCCTTCATCAGCATCTGCAAATCTGCATTTCCTTAATTCACTCTCAGATTTAACAATGATTATTTTGCTTATTTATTCTCACACCTCCCCATACAATCCTCATTCTTATTTAATGACACTGCCTCCCAGTTTCTCTGAAAAGGACAAGAAAATATTAGAAAAATTACATCATGTTCCACATCTCTGTTGGGAATTTCAATCATCGAATTCTCAATCATCTCTCTCTCTCTCTCTCTCTCTCTCTGGGATGGAGGGAGGAAATTAAAAGAGAAAAGATCTCTACAGCTGCATAGAATGCTTCATATTCTCCATGAAGGAGAAATCCAGAGCAAGGCAATCAAAGGCTTGTGTGTCAGTTTCATACCTGCACCACATCTTCATCCATTCTTGGCATGTGGCTCACGGTAGCATGACTGTCATGAGATGGATGCTGAAGCCACAGGAATCCTCTGCACCTTACAGGAAGAAAAAGTTGATGCACCAGCTCAGTCAATCCTGTTTTAGAAACTTTCCAATCATCTCTACCAAGCAACTTCCACTAACACCTCAGCAGAACTCAGTCACATACTTGTCGCTAGTGCAGAGGAAACTAAAGCCAGGTGCGCTCCGGGAAAAAAAAAATCCGAGCTCTCGTACTGAGGGAAGTGGGAGGGCTACTGATACAGGTCAGTGGTACAGAACCTTGTCTTCAAACAGCAGCACTGCTAAGTAAGTAACTAAACAGCTGGGGATATATGCTTGGCTGATCTGCTGCTGCAGGCCTGATGAGGAGGATGCAAGTGCAAGGCTTGCCTGGGCACCTCAATAGAAAAAAAGAAATAGAAAAAAAGGAGAATAATAATTATTTTTATTTCCGCTGCATAGGGGAGAGAAAACAAGCAATCAGAAACTATTTAATTTTCCACCACCAAATCTTGATGTTTTTTCATATACGAGACATATATGAAAGCTGGAGTGGCCTAGAACTCACTATGTAGCCCAAGCTTCCCACAAATTCATGGAAATACTGAGGCTCCAGCCTCCTGAGGGCTGGAATTAGAGGTGTGCACCACCACACCAAGCATTCTACCACCATGTCAATTTCCAACCTAAATCTGTCCTCAAGCACTGACTACATCCTGTGTCAGTGGAAGAAGATCATGTTCCATTCCAAGGCTGACTCTCCAGTGCTTCACTGGGTCCTTTCGGAGATTTCTTCATCCAGGTGCAGTCGTGCACACCTGTAATCCCAACTACAGGAAGATCACAAGTTTGAGGCCAAGCTGGCCAATAAAGTGAGTTTCTGCTTCTTTCAAAACAAGAAGGAAGGGCTGGAGAGATGGCTTAGCAGTTAAGGCACTAGCCTGTTAAGCCAAGGTACCCAGGTTCAATTCTCCAGGACCCACAAAGCCAAATGCACAAGGGTGGCGCATGCATCTACACTTTATTTGCAGCTGCTCCAGGCCACGGTGTACCCATTCTCCCCTCTCTGAATAATTAAATAAAAATTTAAAAGTAATAGGCTAAATAAATGGCTTAGCTGTTAAGGCACTTGCCTGCCAAGCCTAAGGACCCAGGTTTGATTCCCCAGACCCCATAAGCCAGAAGCACATGGTGGCGCTTATGTCTCGAGTTCGTTTGCAGTGGCTCCTGCTGTGCCCATTCTCATTCTCATATTCTCTCTCTCCTCTCTCTCTCCCAATAAATATAAACAAAAAGTTGGAAGAAAAAGAATTACAGAAAAAACTAAAAAAAAAAACAAAACAAAACTGTAGGGCTGGGGCAATGGATCAGTGATTAAAGGTGCTTATTCACAAAGCCAGTCTCCTGAGCTCCCTCTTTCTTTTAAAAAAGGCCTCCAGCCACTGCAAACCAACCCCAGATGCATGCGCCCCTTGTGCATCTGGCTAACATGGGTCCTGGGAAATCAAACTTGGGTCCTTTGGCTTTGCAGGCAAATGCCTTAACTGCTAAGCCATCCCTCAGCCCTCTGCTCAATTACTTTGACAGGCCTACTAGGAGAAGGCATGCTCTGCTGGCATCAGGTTATATCTGGAGGAAAACGCTCCCTACCACATTGTTTTTTTTTTTTTTTTGGTAGGGTCTCCCTCTAGCCCAGGGTCACCTCGAATTCCTTATACACTATGTAGACTCAGGCTCACCTTGAACTCACAGTGATCCTCCCACCTCTGCCTCCTGAGGGCTGGGATTAAAGGCGTGTGTCACCACGCCCAGCCCTACCTCATTCTTGACCGTCTTTGTGATCTATGTATAGCAAACTTACTTTAATTTTTAAAAAAGTTATTGGGGCTGGAAAGATGGCTTATCGGTTAAGGCGCATGCCTGCAAAGCCTAAGGACCCTGGTTCAATTCTCCAGGCCCCACGTAAGCCCGATGCACATGGTGGCGAATGCATCTGAGTTTGTTTGCAGTGGCTAGAAGCCCTGGTACGCCCATTCTTTCTCTCTCCCATAAATAAATAAACAAATCATTAAATATAATATTGGGCTGGAACCCTATGGTTCTATTATAAAATCTTTTTTTTTAAGTTTCCCAAAGTAGGGTCTCACTGTAGCTTATGCTGACCTGGAATTCACTGTGGAGTTTCAGGATGGCCTGGAACTCACAGGGATCCTCCTATATCTGCCTCCGGAGTGCTGGGATTAAATGCATGAGCCACGACGCGGACCATATAATCTTTATATAAGGAAATGAGTAGCTCACCCCCTTCAAACAAGTGACTCCAAAAGCCCCAGTCACTGATGCAACTGTTGCTGAAGAATTTGGGGCGTTCTTCTCCTGAGGCCCACACCTGACTCTCCTCAATCATCTTTCCATTCTCCTAACACAGACTCACTAACGCCATTCAACTGTATTAAGAATCCCGGATGCACCCGAGTGGAAGGCCTTCAGAAAGCAAAGGTGGGGACACTGAGATGTGCTCCACCGCCAGTGACATTTTCAATAGGGATATTATTTATTGAAGCTTACAGATCCAGGGGAAGTTCCATAAAGGCAGGAGAAGCAGCCTGCTTTTCACAGGGCCAAGGAGAGAAAGACAAAGCCAACCAGCCACCACAGCAAACAGAGCAAAACTACAGCCAAAAGGTCACACAGCAGACTTCAGGAACTCCTGCTAGACACATTTGCATATCTTTACAATGGAATCTCAAACCCATCACCACACCTTAAGACTGGCCCCAGTGACCTTGCCTCTAGCAAGGTGATTGCAGATGCAAACTATAAAGTAAAACACTGAATATATTGGGGACATATATTCAAACTACCACATTCCGCCCTGGCCCCAATATATTTAGTTCTTGGCCCCCAATAGATTAATAACTATCACACATTGTAAATTGTACTCAGTCCAATTTCAAAGGTTCTCACAGTCTTGATCAACTTAAGATAGTGAGTCCTGTAAAATCAAACAAGTTAAATACTTTCAACATGTAAAGGCACAGAGTAAACATTTTTAACTGGTAAAAAGCAAAGAGAGACTAGAATAATGCAAACTCAACTATCATCAGCCATCATCAAACTTTTGCAGTTCAAGTTCAATATAACCAGAGACTAACAGTCTCCATGTTTACCAATTCCGCCCCTCCAGCTGGGCAGAGTCGCCAGGGAAAACTTTCATCCCATGCCAACACTGCACTCCATGGTAGCCCTTTGCACAGTCCTGGTATATCCAAAACATCTTCAGGTCTCCATGCAAACCACAGTCCATCTTCAAAAGGCTCTTCCAGCCTATTCCTCAGGGTCTTCATGCCCTGCCTTCATGTTGCAACTCAGCAGCGGCTCCTGGAACCGTGTGCAACTCATGACCACTCCATACATTTTTCATATTTCCAAAACTAATACCAGGTGTGCAGGACACAGCCATATTCTAAATCCAGGGACAAAATAAACCATTGCCTTGAAAAGCAGGTTCCTTCTCCAGTCAACTCTTTCCAAAGAGTTTGCATTTCTAACAGTCTTTCCTCAGGCATCCTCTCCATTGTTTTAATGTAAATCAAGTCAGGCCACCTTCCTTCCACCTTCCTTAAGATTGCTAATGTGTTGACAATAGCAGCTCCAGTAACCTAAAACCAGTCTCAGTGCCTCTGCTTTTAACTTGATTGAGGTTTTCCAACTTAAAATCTTAAAATCTCAGTTCGATATCTTTAGCCAAGCACATCAGTCCATTACAAATTTAACCTTCATCAAACTTTCTGGGCCTGGATAGCAGAACGTAGCCATCCCTTATGCCAGTAGCCCAATTCCAACAAAGTCCTCTGCAGTCTTTCCTTCCCCTTAGAAACCTCGTAAGCCAAGCCTCGAAGTTCAGTACTATCTGCACTTAGCATTCTCAAACTCTCATCAGAATAGTCCATAAAACTTGGCTTATCACTCCAGAAGGCATCTTCAGTTGCAAGCACCAAGTCCATGCCCATTCCTCCAAAACAAAGGTTCCAAAAGATGAATATCCACACGGTCAGGTTCATCTCACCCCACTCCTGGTACCACTTTACTGTTGCAGACAGCTTCGGGTTCGCTGAGATGAACTTCCAGACCAGACACAGTTATGGAGGAAGGGATATTATTTATTGAAGCTTACAGATCCAGGGGAAGTTCCATAAAGGCAGGAGAAGCAGCCTGCTTTTCACAGGGCCAAGGAGAGAAAGACAAAGCCAACCAGCCACCACAGCAAACAGAGCAAAACTACAGCCAAAAAGTCACACAGCAGACTTCAGGAACTCCTGCTAGACATATTTGCATATCTTTACAATGGAATCTCAAACCCATCACCACACCTTAAGACCGGCCCCCAGTGACCTTGCCTCTAGCAAGGTGATTGCAGATGCAAACTATAAAGTAAAACACTGAATATATTGGGGGACATATATTCAAACTACCACACTCTGTATTCTCAGGTTTCCTTGAACTCAAGGCAATCTTCCCAGATCTGCCTCCTGAGTGCTGGGATTAAAAGTGTGCCACCATGCCAGGATTTAGATTCATTTTTAAGGCTGGAGAGATGGCTTAGCAGTTAAGATGCCTGCCTGCTAAGCCTAAGAACCCGGTTCCAATCTCTAGGTCCCACGCTTAGCCAGATGCAAAGTGAGGCACGGGCGCAATGCCGCACTTGCCCGCAAGGGATGCACGCATCTGGATTTCATTCACAGCAGCTGAGAGACTGCTGGCATGCCCATTCTCTGTCTCCCTCTCTGTCTGTCTCTGTGTGTTTCTCCAAAAATCATTTTTTTAAAAGCCCAGTCAGATGCACAAGTGGGCGCGTGCATCTGGAGTTTGTCTACAGTGGCTGGAGGCTCTAGGGAGAAAAATCTCCCTCCTCCCCTCAAATAAATAAATAAAAATATATTTTTTAAAAAGCCCCAGGGTTGGCTGGAGAGATGGCTTAGTGGTTAAAGCGCTTGCCTGCAAGGGAAAGGAGCCCAGTTCAATTCTCCAGGACTGATGCGCATGCATCTAGAGCTTGTTAGCAGTGGCTGGAAGTCCTAGTACGCCCATTTTCTCATTCTGCCTCTTTCCTCACTCAAATAATTAAAAATAAATATAAAAGCCCCCAGGGCTTTTCCTTAAACCCGGTGGCACTGGGCACTCACATGACAGGAACTCCTTGAACTTTCTCATTTCTCTTTCTGCAGTTTTTTTTTCCAGGAACTCCATGGTGGGCTCTCCAGCCACGTGGGTGCCTTTCCTTGGTTGTGTAGTTTCAAATAAATATTATAATTTAATAATAAAAACCTAAGCTGGGCTTACGCCTTTAATCCCAGCACTCAGTAGGCAGATGTAGGAGGATAGTTCAAAGACAGCCTGGAACTACAGATTGAGTTCCACATCAGCCTGGGCTAGAGTGAGATTCTACCTCAGAGAGAGAGAGAGAGAGAGAGAGAGAGAGAGAGAGAGAGAGAGAGAGGTGGGGAGAAAAACATATAATAGCCTTTGGGCTCCAGGACCTCCTACCTCTGCCTCCCGAGTGCTGGGATTAAAGGTGTGCGCCACCATGCCCGGCCTCTCCTTATCTCTTGATTGAAGGAGTTCCAGAGACCTATTTTTCCCCAAACAACCTGTGCTCCTTCTGGGAGGGTGTTCCCTTTAGAGAATTTAAACCTGATTCTGGCATTGTGGCTGGTTACATGGCCCTAAAAGGTGGGCTTCATGGCTGGCCTCTGCCTGAGCCAGCCTCTAGCCCAGACCAATCAGCCCTCACTCTGGCCTACCTACCTTTTCCCCTGGCTGTTCATCTCTCCTGAGCTTCCAGGTCCTGGTAAGATTCCCCTACTCCCACATGTCAGTTCTCTGTACTTTCTTCTCTTTACTCAAGTAAATCCCTTTCTAATTTACTTATTTATTTATTGATTGAGAGAGAGAGAGAGAGAGAGAGAAAGAAGCAGATAGATAGAGAATGGGTGCACCAGCCACTGCAAACAAACTCGATGCATGCACCACTTTACGATCTGGCTTTTGTGGGTCCTGGGGAATTGAGTCTCAAACCCGGTCCTTAGGCTTCTCAGGCAAATGCTTAAGAGCTAAGCCATCTCTCCAGCACTCTATATCCCTTTTTCATGCTCAGCACATGGAGTCTTGGAACACATGGGTATATCCATTTTCCCTTCCTTGGTTCATGGATTCTCCCTCCTCTCATTTATTCCTAACAGAATTGTAAAGGTGAATAAATCGTCCTTCTCAGTCTGGTTTATCTAATTCGTTAGTTGAAAACAGCTGCTGGGAGCCGGGCGTGGTGGTGCACACCTTAATCCCAGCACTTGGGAGGCAGTGGTAGGAGGAGCTCCATGAGTTCAAGGCTACCCTGAGACTACAGAGTGATTTCCAGGTCAGCCTGAGCTAGAGTGAGACCCTACCCCTGAAAATACCACCACCACCAACAACAACAAGAAAACAAAAACACAGGTGCTGGATGCTCTTGTCTGGCTAAATTCATATATTATGCTCACCAAACTGCACTGTAATCCCTCCCCAATGTTCGTACCCATATATTAGTGCCACTCTCTTTTTTGGTTAGAGAAGTGTCTCTTTTCACAGTGACCAGTGGGATGACCTAAAAGGCACCATAGTGCTGAGAAGGGACCGAGGAGTGCTCAGCACTGAAATGTCTCTATCACATCTTCCAAGGGTCAGGGTCTATTGCAGAAGAGGTGGCAGAAAGAATGTAAGAGTCAAAGGAAGCTTAGGCATGTTTACAATGCAATCATTCAGACAGAAATTAGCCTAGATGTTCATGACCTTGTAGTGCCTAGCACTATCTCCACAAGACCCTCATAATAGGAGGAAAAGGGCATGACATCAAAACAAGGAAGATGCATGGAGAAAGGGACGGGATA
Organism: Orientallactaga sibirica; assembly: GCA_036365145.1. Classification (NCBI taxonomy): domain Eukaryota; kingdom Metazoa; phylum Chordata; class Mammalia; order Rodentia; family Dipodidae; genus Orientallactaga; species Orientallactaga sibirica. Next base: position 116,056 of record JAEOAD010001083.1, on the reverse strand, counting down.
TGGTGAGTGGATTTGTAGAGGGGAAAGTGGGGGAGTGGATGGCATTATCATGGTCTATAATTTCCATGGTGCATAATTAAACTTCTTTCTTACTGATTTCCATTAAAAAAAAAAAAGCCAGGAGCTGAAGAGATCACTTGGTGGTTAAGGCACTTGCCTGCAAAGCCAAAGCACCCAGGTTTGATTCTCCAGGATCTATGTAAGCCAGATGCACAAGTTAGCAGTAACTGGAGGCCCTGACACACATTCTCTCTCTTCAAAAAAAAAAAAAAAAAAAAAAAATGAGAGAGAAGAAAAGAAAAGGCTGGGTGTGGTGGCACATGCCTTTAATCCCAGCAAGCACTTGGGAGGTAGAGGTAGGAGGATCACCAGGAGTTCAAGGCCCACCCCCCTGAGAATACATGGTGAATTCCAGGTCAGCCTGGGCTAGAGTGTGATCCTATCTCAAAAAACAAAAGCAAAAAAAAAAAAAAAAAAAAAAAAAGACACAAACTCGGGTTTGGAGTTCAGGGACTTCTGAACTCCCACCCCATTACATCAGCATTTAGGAGGCAGAGGGAGGAGGCTCAGGAGTTCAAGGCCACCCTTAGCTAGATACTTAGTTCAAGACTAGCCTGGGCCTACATAAAACCTTTTATGCATCCTAAAATCATGTTCAGATCATGTTCAATACCAAATATATCATTGTTCATCATTTTACTGTTTAGAAAACAGCAACAATAAAAAACATTCATGTATAGTTCAAATGGACTTTTGTTTTGTTGTGTTTTTCAAGGTAGGGTCTCATTCTGGCCCAGGCTGTTCTGAAATTAACTACATAGTCTCAAGGTGGCCTTGAACTCACAGCAATCCACCGACCTCTGTCTCCAAGTGCTGGGATTAAAGTTGTAGATCACCATGCTTGGCTTCAAATGGATTTTTTTAAAGACAGGGCCTTATTCTAGCCCAGGCTGACTCCTGTAGCTCAGACCAGCTTCAAGCTCATGGAGATCCTTATCTTAGCCTCTTGATACTAGCATCGCATGACCCTCATGCATGGCTCAGAGTCTTTTTTTTTTTTTTTTTTTTTTTTTTTTTTTCCAGGTAGGATCTCTCTCATCCAGGCCAACCTGGAATTTACTATGTAGTCTCAGGCTGGCCTCAAACGAAGTCATCCTACCTCAGCCTCCCCAGTGCTGGGAGGAAAGGCATACCTGGTGATAAGAAGGCTTCAGTTCATACAAAGTAAAACATTGAACACAGTTAAACGAAAAAAAAAAAAAAAAAACAAGCCGGGCGTGGTGGCGCACACCTTTAATCCCAGCACTCAGAAGGCAGAGGTAGGAGAATCGCTGTGAGTTCAAGGCCACCCTGAGACTACATAGTTGATTCCAGGTCAGCCAGGGCTAGAGTGAGACCCTACCTCGCAAAACCAAACACACACACACACACACTGAACACTGAAACAGTGAAAAGGGCAAAGGAGAAATTAGGAAAGCTTTCCACATTGACAAGAATTTATTTTACTTGACATCAGAAGCATAAATTAAAACAGCAAATAGGATTTTTCTTTTGCCAATTGAATTCACAAAGACCAGATTCCCTCCCATTCCAACCAAGATGCAGAATAGTGACAGCTGACTACATTAAACAAGTCATCTGGCTCGGTCAGAATCTAAGTCTCTTAGGAAAGCTGCTGCACATAATGCCAAGCATGGTCTCATAGTCAAACAGCACTGACCACAGGGACAGAGCAAAAGGCAATGTGTCAGTGGAGGAATGGCTGCATCCATTACATACAATATTATCCAGATACTACAAGAGGGTATAGGCTTGTATATGCCAAAGCAGTGCCACTCATAAAATGAACCCATTAGAAACAAGTCTCCCTCCTAATAGTTAAACACAAAATACTTAAAGGAAAAGAATTAGAGCAAAAACTTAAAACATTGGAGGATGGAGCCGGGCGTGGTGGTGCACGCCTTTAATCCCAGCACTCGGGAGGCAGAGGTAGGAGGATCGCCATGAGTTCAAGGCCACCCTGAGACTACAGCGCGAATCCAGGTCAGCCTGGGCCAGAGTGAGACTCTACCTCGAAAAACAAAAAAAAAAAAAAAAAAAAAAGCAATGGATGAGTGATTAAAGGTGCTTATTCATGAAGCCAGTCTCCCAGCTTAAAATGGTGGGCCAGGCATAGTGGCACATGCCTTTAATCCCAGCACTCAGGAGGCAGTGGTAGGAGGATCTCTGAGTTCAAGGCCACCCTGACTAAAGTAAAACCCTACCTTGAAACACCAAAAACAAAAATAAATAAAGAAAAGAAAAAGAAAAAAAGGAAGAAACCTTCCCCAAAGAGACTAAGATGCATTCATAAGCCCATGGTGAGAACTACTAATGGCACTGAGGATGACCCTCAGTGGAATGTGGATGGGGAATAGTGGCTGGAGGCACTGGAAAGCCCATTCTCTGTCTCTCTTCTCTCCGCCCCCCCACTTGCAAATTAATAAGAAAATTACTTTAAAAAGAATTAAGCCATGTGTGTTGGTATACACCTTTAATCACAGCCCTTGGGAGGCAGGAGGAGAATCAACAGAAGTTAGAGGTACCCTTAGACTACATAGTGAATTCCAGGTCAGCCTGGGCTACAGTGATACTCTGCCTCAAAAGCCAAAAGAGGGCCAGGCATGATGACACATGCCTTTCATCCCAGCACTAGGAAAGGCAGAGGTAGGAGATCTTCATGAGTTTGAGGCCACACCAAGACTACACAGACATTAACAGGTCAGCCTGGGCTAGAGAGAGACCCTACCTTGAAAACCCAAAAATAGATTTAACATATGACCCAGATATATCACTCCTAGCTTATATCCTGAGGACTCTTCTCACTCCTTAGAGAAACTTGCTCAACCATGTTTATTGCTGCTCTATTCACAATGGCTTGGAAATGGAACCAGCAGAGATGTCCTCAAGTAATGAATGGGTAATGAAGATGTGCTCTATTTATACAGTGGAATCTGAGTCAGTATAGGAAAATGAAATGATGAAATGTGCAGGGAAATGGATGAATCTGGAAAATATTACACTTAGTGAGGTCACCCAGGCAAGAAGGACAAGTGCTGCATGTTCTCTCACATATGTGGATCCTAGCTAGAAATGTTTGGACTTTTATGTGGGTTGAGGTTAAAATTAGGAGCAGAGGCCAGTAAGGTACAAAAGGGCTATCAGAGAGGGAGGAGAGGGGAGGAGTTAAGGGGATGGTACTGTACTTACAAAATGAGATGAACAGATTAGTGGGGGTACAAGGGCCTAAGTAGGGTCATGGGAAGGGTGGGGGAGGGTTAATCAAAATTCAAGATAAGCAATATGGAAGCCTGTTCTTTGGATAACAGCACACCCAGAAGCCACAGACTGTTACCAGAAAGATTTCAGTACCAGGGGTCGGATACCTTCCAGTGAGTTGTTGGATAGTGAGGTCCCTGAGGCCCCAAAGCATTACAGGCCATTGTCAATGCTATTGATTTCCCATTAGAATAGATGCTGAGACCCTGTTGCTGAAAACTCCACATGCCTGGGCTGAAAGATCACGGAGAACTCAAGCTGGAGCTGAGCTGAAAACCTCCTCCCCTGAGACCAGCTGACAGAAAGGTGGGAAAAGCTCCACTGCATGCAGCCCTATGGGAAACAGAAGTCATCAGTGGTGAAAAGTGGGCACTGCAAGCCTCAAGTTTGGACAGCCAGGCCAAATGACCGCACAGGTGCAATAGTGGCATGTCTGTTATGGGGAAAACCAACTGCTCTCTAATTTGACTAGAGGCCCACTCCACAGGAGGGAATGCATGCCTGCTACTGAAAACCTAATCAAAAGCCTATGGTGGAGGAGTGTAATGCCTGCTCTTAGCCTGGCTAAATGCATATATTATGCTCAACAAACTGTCCTGTGGGCACTTTATTGAACATTCATACCCATGTATTAATGCTACTTTCACTTTGGGCTAGAGAAGCCTCCCTTTTCAGATGGCGGTGACCACTGGCATGACCCAACAGGCACCATGGCACTGACAGAGGAATAGTCAGCACTGAAATAGCTCCACCATGTCTTCCAAGGTTCAGGGTCCATTGAGGAAAAAGTGGCAGAAATAATGTATGAGCCAAAGGAAGGGGAGGACTGCTTACAATGCAATGGTTCAGAGAGAAATTGGCCACAATATCCATGACCTAACAGTGTCCGGCAGTACCTTCACAGGACCTTCATGATAGGAGGGAAAGATGACATCAAAATTAAAGAAAGACTAATGGAGAGAGTGAGGGGATATGGTGGAGAATGGATTTGTGAGGGGGAAAGTGGGGACGGGGAGGGGATTATCATGGTTTATTGCCTGTAATTATGGAAGTTGTCAATACAGAGTCTTAAAAGGGGGTCAATTGGGCTGATGAGATGGCTCAACAGATAACACTTTGGCCTGCAAAGTCTAATGACCAAGGTTCCATGCCCCAGTATCCACATGAAGCCAGAAGCATAAAGAAGCACATGCATCTGAATTTGTTTGCAGCACCTGGAGGCCCTGCCATGCCAATTCTCTGTCTCTCCCCTCTGCTTGCAAATAAAATAAAAATGATTTCTAATATTTATACTATCACACTCACTGAGGAAGAGTCCTAACCTGACACAAAAGCTTATCTCTAGGGGACAATAGGGAAGAATGGGATGTATAGGCACAGAGGGTGAGAGTAGACCTACATCTTTGTGCCTCTCTTCAATGTTTAAATCACATGAGTTCTCAGAAATTTTAAAAATATGGCTGATATTGCAAGGCATGGTGGCACATGCCTTTCATCCCAGAACCTAAACTTGTCCTCAATTACTGACTACATCCTGTGTCAGTGGATGATCATGTTCAATTCCAAGGCTGACTCTCCAGTACTGCACTGGGTCCTTTCATGGGGATTTCTTCATCCAGGTGCAGTTGTGTACACCTATAATCCCAGCTACATCCAGATTACAAGTTTGAGGCCAACCTGGCCAACAAAGTGAGTTTCTGCTTCTTTCTAAACAAGAGAGAGGGCTGGAGATGGCTTAGCGGTTAAGGCGCATGCCTCCTAAGCCTAAGAATGCCAGTTCCAATCTCCAGGTCCCACGTTTAGCCAGATGCAAAGTGACACAAGGGCACAATGGTGCACTTGCCCACAAGAGTGCACATGCATCTGGAGCTTATTCACAGCAGCTGAGCCTGCTGGCGTGCCCATTCTCTGTCTTCCTCTCCCTCTGTGTATCTCTCTCAAAAAAAAGAAAGAAAGGGAGGGTTGGAGATGTGGCTTAGCAGTTATGGCACTTGCCTGCAAAGCCAAAGGACTCAAGTTCAATTCTCCAAGACCCATGTAAGCCACACACACAAGTGGTACATGCATCTGCAGTTCATTTGCAGCCTCACGAGGACATGGTGTGCCATTCTCTCTCTCCCCTCCCTCAAATAAAGTGAATAAAAATTAAAAATAATAGGCTGAGAGATAGCTTAGCTGTTAAGGCACTTGCCTGCCAAGCCCAAGGACCCAAGTTTGATTCCCAGAACCCACATAAGCCAGATGTATATAGTGGCCCTTATGTCTAGAGTTCACTTGTAGTGGCTACAGGCCCTGGGGTGCCCTTTCTCTCCGTCCTTCCTCCCTTCACCTCTCTCTCTCCTCCCAACCCCAATAAATAAAAATAAAATATTTAAAGAAAAAGAGTTAGAGAAAAAATTTAAAAATTAAAAAGAAGGGAACTTCCTCAAAAACCTCAGATGCATTCATAAGCCCATGGTGAATACACCACCACCACCGAGGAGGATCCTCAGTGGAACGGGATGGGGAATAGTGGATCCCATGAGAGATATAGGACAACACACAATTTGTCCATACAGTGAAGTTCATAATTAACAACAAAAATACAAGAGGGGACAATCTTGATAGTAAACTACTATCCTCATGGATTAAAGCCATAAACAAGGACCTATACCTGTCTCTGACTCAGATGCAATTCATTTTTTTTTTCATTTTTAAAATTTATTTATTTGCAAGGAGAGTGCTGCTGCAAACAAAGTACAGATGTAGCCGGATGTGATGGCACATGCCTTTAATCCCAGCACTTGGGAGGCAGAGATAGGAGGATCACAATGAGTTCGAGGTCACCCTGAGAATACATAGTATGTTTCAGGTCAGTCTGAGCTAAAGTCACACTCTACCTCAAAACAAGAAAGAAAGAGAAAGAAAGAAAGAAAGAAAGAAAGAAAGAAAGAAAGAAAGAAAGAAAAAAGGAAATGAAAAAAAAAGAAAAAAAGAAAAAGGAAAGGAAGGAAGGAAGGAAAGGAAGGAAGGAAGGAAGGCAGGAAGGCAGGCTGAGAGATGGCTTAGCGGTTAAGGCGCCTGCCTCCTAAGCCTAAAGAACGCTGGTTCCAATCTCCAGGTCCCATGTTTAGCCAGATGCAAAGGGGCGCAATCCTGCACTTGACCACAAGGGGGCGCACGCATCTGCGTGAGACTACCTAGTGAATTCCAGGTCAAGCTGGGCTAGAGGGAGACCATACAATGAAAAAATAAGAGTCTCTCTCTGTCAATCTATAACCCATATTTTACTTCTTAAGATAGCATCTCACTCTAGCTCAGGAAGGGAGGGAAGAAGGGAGGGAGGGAGGGAAGGAAGGGGAAAAGAGAGAGGAAGGAGAGAGAAAGAAGGAAAGGAAAAGAAAGAGGTAGGTGCATGTGTCAGGCGGTTTCTGGTGGGTCTTACCCAAAGGAACAGTGTCCACCTCGTTTAGACAGGGTCTCTCCCTGGGCAGCAATCGTAATGAACTGTCCACCTCTTTGAGATGGGGTGTCTCACTGGTAACCAATCATAACAGACTGGCGAGCCATCGAGCCCCAGAGATCTGCCAACCAGTGCTTTACCAAAGGAAAAATTATTATTCTAACTATTTTATATATTTATTATTTATTCATTTGCGAGAGGCAAAAGAAAGGGACAGGGATGGGGGAGAGAGAGAGAGAGAGAATGAGAACGGATGTACCAGGGCCTACATCCACTGCAAATGAAAGCCAGATGCATGCACTACCTTGTACATCTGGCTTATGTGGGTCCTGAGGAATCGAACCTGGGTCCCTTGGCTTTGCAGGCAACTGCCTTAACCACTAGCCATCTCTCAAGCTCTGTTTTTAGTAGTAGTTGTTGTTTTTTGTTTTTTTGAGGTAGGGTCTCACTCTAGCTCAGGCTGACCTGGAATTCACAATGTAGTTTCAGGATGGTCACGAACTCACAGAGATAATCCCACCTCTGCCTCCTGAGTGCTGGGATTAAAGACAGGAGCCATGAAGCCAGAGCCTTATATTTTCAACCACAAGTACCTGAAGGATGTACGATGCCTTCATCAGCGCCTGGAAATTCTACATTTCCTTAATTCACTCTCAGATTGGATAATGATTATTTCACTTGTTTATTCACAAACATCTGACACTCCATATCCAATCCTTACACTTAACTGAATGACGCTCCTCCTAGTTTCACTGAAAAGGAAAAAATATATAAGAAAAATCCCACCATGTTCCACATCTCTATTGGGAATTTCAATCAGCTACACACACACACACACACACACACACACACACAGAGAGAGAGAGGGAGGGAGGGCAGTAAAATAAAATAGAAGAGAAAGGATCTCTATAGCTGTACAGAGTGCTTCATTTTCTCCGTGAAGGAGAAATCCAGAGCAAGGCACTCAAAGGTTTGTGTGGCAGTTTCACACCTGGACTACATCTTCATCCATACTTGGCATGTGGCTCAGGGTACCATTATAGTCATGAGATGAATGCTTAAACCCCAGGCATCCTCTGCACCTTCCAGGAAGAAAAAAGTTAATGCACCAGCTTAGTCAATCCTGCTTTAGAAACTTTCCAATCAGCTCCACCAAACAACTTCCACTAACACCTCAGCAGAACTCAGTCACATGTTTGTCCCTAGTGAGGAGGAAACTAAAGCCAGCTGCTCTCCTGCTAAAATAAATCAGAGCTCGGGCACTGAGGAAGTAGGAGGGCTACTGATGTAGATCAGCGATATAGAACCACCAATACAGATAAGTAAATAGTTAAACAGCTGGGGATCTATGCTGGGCTGAATCTGTTGCTGCAGGACTGGAATCCCATCTATTGGGCTGATGAGGAGGATGGCAAGTTCAAGGCTAGCCTGGACACATTAATAGAAAAAAAGAAAAGGAAAAAGGGAATATTACTTTTATTTCAGCCACATAGGGGAGAGAAAAGAAGCAATCAGAAACGTTAATGTTCCACAACCAAATCTTGCTGCTTGTTCGTTTATGAGACAGGAACTTGCTATGAAACCTCGAGTGGCCTAGAACTCACTATGTAGCCCAAGGTATCCACAAATACATGGAAATTCTGATGCTCCAGCCTCTTGAGTGCTGGAATTGAGGGGGCACCATCAAACCAAGCATTCTACCACCATTTCAACACCCAACCAACCTAAACTGGTCCTCAAGCACTGACTACATCCTGTGTCAGTGGGTGAAGAGCATGTTCCATTCCAAGGCTGCCTCTCCAGTGCTGCACTAGGTCCTTTCATGGGGATTTCTTCATCCAGGGAAAGTCATGCACACCTATAATCCCAGCCACAGCAAGATCACAAGTTTGAGGCCAACCTGGCCAACAAAGTGAGTTTCTGCTTCTTTCAAAACAAGGGAGGGCTGGAGATATGGCTTAGCAGTTAAGGCACTTGCCTGCAAAGCCAAAGTACCCAGGTTCAATTCCCAGAACCCAGGTAAGCCACATGCACAAGGTGGTGCATGCATTTGCAGTTCATCTGCAGCTGCAGGACATGGTGTGCCATTCTCTCTCTCCCCTCCATCTCTATAAATAAACAAAAATTTAAAACAACAGGCTGGAGAGATGGCTTAGCACTTAAGGTACTTGCCTGCCAAGCCCAAGGACCCAAGTTTGATTCCCCAGAACCCACATAAGCCAGATGTACATAGTAGCTCTTATGTCTACAGGTCACGTGTAGTGGCTACAGGCCCTGGGGTACCCTCTACCTCCCTCCCTCCCTTCCTCTCTCTCTCTGTCCCCAACCCTGATAAATAAATAAAAATATTTGGGGCTGGAGATGACTTAGTGGTTAAACGCTTGTCTGTGAAGCCTGAGGACCCTGATTCGAGGCTCAATTCCCAGTACCCATGTAAGCCAGATGCACTAGGTGGCCCATGCATCTGGAGTTCCTTTGCAGTGGCTGGAATCCCTGGTGGGCCCATTCTCTCTCTCACTCTCTCTGCCTCTTTCTATGTCTGTCTGTCGCTCTCAAATGAATAAATAAAATAAGCAAAAATAATTAAAATATTTAAAGAAAAATAATTGGAGCAAAAATTAAAAATTAAAAAAAAGAAAGGAACTTCTCCAGAAAACTAAGATGCACTCATAAGTGCATGGTGAATATACACCACCACTGAGGAGAACCTCAGTGGAATGGGCATGGGAAATAGGGGATACCATGAGAGGTATAGGACCAACACACAATTTGTTCATACAGTGAAGTTCATAATTAATAAAAATAATCAAAAAGACAAGAGGGGAGAATCTTTAACATAGCAAACTACTATCCTCATGGATTAAAGCCATAACCAAGGGCCTATACCTGACTCTGATTCAGATACAATTCATTTTTTCATCTTTAAAATTTATTTATTTGCAAGGAGAGAGCTGCTGCAAACAAACTACAGATGTAGCCGGACATGATGGCACATGCCTTTAATCCCAGCACTTGGGAGGCAGAGATAGGAGGATCACCGTGAGTTTGAGGTCACCCTGAGACTACATAGTACATTCCCAGGTCAGTCTGAGCTAAAGTCACATTCTACCTCAAAACAAGAAAGAAAGAAAGAAAGAAAGAAAGAAAGAAAGAAAGAAAGAAAGAAAGAGGGGAGGAAGAAGAAAGACTACAGATGCTTGCACCACTTTGTGCACTGGGCTTTATGTGGGCACTAGGGAATCAAACCTCACTCATTAGGCTTTGCAGACCAAGGATCTTAACTGCTGAGCCATTTCTCCATTCCCAAGACCAGGTCACACTCCTAAGAAAGTTGAAGGTGCAAATGTTCAGAAAAGGAAGCCTCTTTACCTGGATTTGTTCCTGGGACTGAGCACAGGAACACTTTTTAATGGGGTTGTTTTGGTGACTACTAATGGAAGGTCGTGAGTCGTGGAAGGGTAACGACTATAGTTTGTATCGTGGATGTTCCCCAACATTGAAGTCTTAATTCCACAGTCAGTGACATGACTGGGAAGTAGAAGGGCATTGAAGAGGTGGAACTCAAGGGAAGTAAGTTTATGGGAGGAAGGCAATGTTCTCGAAGGGGATCCTGGGACCTGGCCTCCCTCCGCCTCTGGATTCCAGGATTATATGAGGTGAGCAGCTACTTCTACTAGGCTCTCCCACCATCTGCCTTACCAGGGACCCAAAAGCAACAGGTCTGAAATCTCTTTACCATGAGCCAAAAATCAAGGCTTCCTCTTCTGAAGTTGATCATCTTAGTGACCTTGTTCCAGTACTCAAAGCTGACTAACAGTGGCCCAAAATAAAACAAACAAGTTGATGAAATAAGATTTTAGCAAGTAAATAGTAAGGCAGGCTATGTTCTAATCATATAATCACTATAAAAATATAATGAGATTAATAAAAATAATGAGACTACTTTGAAGATAACGCTGGAATATTAACATGGAATAAATGTATGTTGAGAATGATTCCACGTTAACAATGGTTCTCACCAACAACTGCAGTTCAATCTACAGTCAATTGGGACTACCAAGTCCCATCACTCGTGGGGCCTGGTGTGTGATGGCTGTAAAGCATGCAGCTATGGGTATCCCCAAGGGCCCTTGCAGGCAGAACTTTCCAGTCAATGTTCATGGCTTTGATATCATGCCATCACCAATCTATACAGCACACAGGTATGTGGAATGCATTTGAAAAGCTTCAGGATATACAGAGGGTTTCACATTAACCAGATCATCATGTCTAACAGGATGCAGAATAGGGAACATATGGATTATCCCCTGAGCAGGGCCAAGTTCAAGTGCCCTAGGGGACAGAAAACCACATCTCAAAGAAGTGAGAATTTGCCAAGGTGAATGAAGATGCACTAGAATACACACACAATCGCTGAGAAGCAGCTCATGCTGATGGCTGTGAGCTCAAGCTCCCAATCCAGAGCCCTGACTCCCAAAGGGCTTCCACTGTGCTGAAACCTTCATCACGATCAATAAAAAAACATCTACAACCTATCCTAGATAATCAGAGAGCTAAATAGATAAAGTTAAAGAGAGTTAACTAATAGTCTAAATTCACACCACTGGCCAGACATGGTTGTGAACACCTATAATTCCAGCATGCAGGAGGATGAGCTGACAGAAGAGGATTGTCATGTGTTCAAAGCCAGCCTAGGCCACACAGTAAAATCCTGCCTCAAATAATAATAGAAAAATAGATGGGCGGTGTGGTGCACACGCCTTTAATCCCAGCACTTGGGAGGCAGAGGTAGGAGGATCGCTGTGAGTTTGAGGCCACCCTGAGACCACATAGTGAATTCCAAGTCAGCCTGGACTAGAGTGAAACCCACCTCAAAAACGAGAAAAAAAACATATATAAAAATAAAGTAATACCTCTATTTACTAAATCATCATTTACATTGGTTAGATGCCAAGTTAACCTTGCATTCATTAAGTTTTAATTCTTTTCTCCTTACTTGTGTGGCAAAAAAAATATATTGTTGGGCGTGGTGGTGCACGCCTAATCCTAGCACTTGGGACACAGAGGTAGGAAGTTCATTGTGAGTATGAGGCCAGCCTGAGACTATAGTGAATTCCAGGTCAGCCTGGGGTAGAGAGAGTGACCCTACCTAAAAATCCATACACACACATAAATATAAACCATTATGTCTGAAAACTCAGGGGTACCTGCCAAAAGCTGTTACTGACAATTAAAACATTATCAAAGGCGGGCATGGTGGTGCACACCTTTAATCCCAGCACTTGGGAGGCAGAGGTAGGAGGATTGCTAAGAGTTTGAGACCACCCTGCGACTACATAGTGAATTCCAGGTCAGCCTGGGAGACGGTGAGTCTTTACCTCAAAAACCAAACATTATCAAATGGCCAGGGTATGATACAGCAAAGATGTGAGTGGTTCAAATTTGAAAACAGTTTCCTATGTAAGCCAGATGCACAAGGGGGCACATGCATCTGTAATTTGTTTGCAGCAGCTGGATGTCCTGCATGCTCATTCTCAACCTCTCCCCCACCCTTTTTCTGTCAAATAATAAATAAATAAAAGAAAAAGAAAAAGAAAGAAAAAAAAAAAAGAAAAAATGCAGCTCACACACAGGAAAGTGAGTGGCTTGAGAAGGTGTCTGGGGAGATATCAAGGCTTACATGATCAAGTCCTCAGGGAAAGCTCTGATGCTCTACACAGCCGGAGGGAGGGAGGTGCTGCAAACACACGGCTTTCATTGCAAGCAGACAGCAACATGTAGTTGATCAGGTGGGTCCCTAACATTCATTCTTCCTGCTATGGCAAGCTAATTCCCATTAGATTCCCTTTAAGAATAACCGATGGGGGGCTGGAGAGATGGCTTGGTGGTTAAGGCGTCTGCCTGCTAAGCCTAAGAACACCTGTTCAATTCTCCAGATCCCATGTTTAGCCAGACGTAAAGTGATGCAAGGGCGCAATACCACACTTGTCCACAAGGGGGTGCACGCATCAGGAGTTTGTTCACAGTGGCTGAGAGGCTACCGGCACACCCTTTTTTTTTGTTTTTTCAAGGTAGGGTCTCATTCTAGATCAGGCTGACCTGGAATTCACTATGTCATCTCAGGGTGGCCTCGAACTCATGGCGATCCTCCTACCTCTGCCTCCCAAGTGCTGGGATTAAAGGCGTGTGCCACCATACCTGGCTGTCACGCCCATTCTCTATTTCTCCAAAAAAAGTAACTAAAGGGGCCAGGATATGGTGGCACACGCCTTTAATCTCAGCAATAGGGAGGGCAGAGGTAGTAGGATGGCAGTGAGTTTGAGACCATCCTGGTACTACAGAGTGAGTGCCAGGTCAGCCTGAGCTACAATAAGACCCTAACTCAAAACCAAACAACCAACCAACAACAAAACAAGAATAATTAAGGGATGGGAAGAGACATGGAGGGAGAATATTCAAACATGCCTTTGCCCCTTCTAACACCAGTTGGAAAATTAAGCAAATTCATGTTTATGTAAGATTAAAAAAACTTTTAGGACTACTGAGGCAGTCTAGGATGACTGAGCCCCCAAAAGTAAAAAGCAGTAATGTCCTCAAACATGTGTTAGCAGTCCCCATGTTAATACAGACCAAAGAAGTCTTTTCCTTAGCTCTGCCTAAAGGAGCTCTCCAGATCATAAACAAACTCAGTCCAGTCCCTCCCTGTACCCCTTTTCCTAGAATTGCAATTCCACGAAGGCTTATATTTGGTAGTGGAATTGTGTATATTCAGCCCCAAAACTTGGCATCATGGAAGGTTAACTCATCCCCATTCCAAATCCATCAGTGACCCCAATTTGGGCCACAGGACAGGCTTTACCCCTAAACCTTCCATATGGCAGGATCTCCATATACTTCTAGATGTTCCTTCTCACAATCAAAGGGCTAGTCTCTATCAAACCCTTACCTTATGACCTTTGAACTTCACTTCTTTTTTTTTAAAAATATATTTTTATTTATTTGAGAGGGACAGAGAGAGGAAGAGAGAGAGAGAGGCAGATAGAGAGAATGGGTGCAGCAGGGACTCCAGCCACTGCAAACGAACTCCAGATGCATATGCCACTTTGTGCATCTGGCTTACGTGGGTCCTGGGGAATCGAGCCTCGAACCAGAGTCCTTAGGCTTCACAGGCAGGCGCTAACCACCAAGCCATCTCTCCAGGCCCAGAATTTCACTTCTTTAAATTCCTAAGACAAGAATCTGGGGATGCCACAAATTCATAGGTGCAAAAGCACTCATCAGATATAAACAGCTTCCTCATTCTATCGCCATACTCAGATGGGCACACACACACAACATTGACAATATGCACACACATATCAACACTGTGAATCCTCAGTCTTGTGTTTACCTTTCAATTACTCACACACAGTCACTGGGAGGAAGCCACTAATCCTGGGTTTTATCCTGAGTTGAAGCCCCTAGAATATGAGTGGAACTACTAACCCTGCTGAGAGTGACAGTATGAAGCCATATCTTAGCACTGTCACTGCTCACCAAATTCCAACCAGGTGAACCAATCAATTTAACTGGTTGACTTGCAGAGCACAAGTGGGGTGTGATTTACAGGAGTGTGTGGGTGACCCCAGAACAGCTGCATTACTGCAAGGTCTCCCCCATCAGGTAGGAAAAAATGGACCACACCCTCTACGTAGCAGCCCAGGGAGTCAGGAAGGAGTAATGGCTACAATTCCAGGGAAGTGGCTCGTGACCCTCCCCCCTCCTTTACCAGTGGTGTCAATAATAGCTCCATTGCCAATTCCATAGACCTGTTTATTTATCACTGCATGGCTCTGCTCCATTACTTTTTTTGTTGTTGTTTTTGAGATAGGGTTTCACTCTAGTTCAAAGTGACCTGGAACTCAGTATGTAGTCTCAGGGAGGCCTCAAACTCAGTGATCCTCCTACCTCTGCCTCCTGAGTGCTGGGGTTAAAGGCTTGCACCACTACACCTGGCTTCGATTAGTTTTTTTTTAATTTTAAAATCTATTTATTTATTCAGCAGAGAAAGAGGGAGAGAGAGAATAGGTGTGCCAGAGCCTCTAGACACTGCACACCAACCCAGATGCATGCTTCCCCTGTGCATCTGGCTAATGTGGTCCTGGGGAATTGAACCTGGGTCCTTTGGATTGCAGGCAAGCGCCTGAACCACTAAGCTATCCCTCCAGCCCTCTGCGCGACATTTGACAGGCCTACTAGGAGAAGGTATGCTCTGCTGGCATCAGGTTATATCTAGAGGAAAACAGCCCTCCCTACCACATTGTGTCTTTTTTTCCTGGTAGGGTCTCCTCAGCACAGGGTGACCTCGAACTCACAGTGATCCTCCCACCTCTGCCTCCTGAGGGCTGGGATTAAAGGTGTGTGCCACCACAACCAGCCATACCTCATTCTTGAATGTCTTTGTGGTCTATGCATAGCAAACTTACTTTAATTTTTAAAAAAAGTTATTGGGGCCTGGAGAGATGGCTTAGTGGTTAAGGCACATGCCTGCCAAGCCTAAGGACCGTGGTTCAATTTTCCAGGCCCCACATAAGCCAGATGCACATGGTGGTAAATGCATCTGGAATTGCTTATGATGGCTAAAGGCCCTGGTGCACCCATTCTCTCTCTCCCATAAATAAATACATACACAAATATATAAATACATAAAATATTGGGCGGGAGCCCTATGGTTACATTGGTAGGGTCTCACTGTAGCTTAGGCTGACCTGGAATTCACTGTGGAGTCTCAGGGTGGTATGGAACTCATGGCGATCCTCCTACCTCTGCCTCCCGAGTGCTGGGATTAAAGGCGTGAGCCACAACACCCGGACCATAAAATCTTTATATAAGGAAATGAGTAGCTCACCTCCTTCAAACAAGTAACTCCAAAGCCCCCCAGTCACTGACGCAACTGCTGCTGAAGAATTTGGGGGCATTCTCCTGAGGCCTACACCTGACTCTCCTCAATCATCTTTCCATTCTCCTAACACAGACTCACTAATGCCATTCAACTGTATTAAGAATCCCGGATGGACCTGAGTGGAAGGCCTTCAGAGAGCAAAGGTGGGGACACTGAGATGTGTTCCCATTGCCGGTGGCATTTTCAATATAAGTCACATTTTGGCATTAGCCATCTCATGTGTTGCTAAGACAAGGAAATTTAGGGTTTATGATCCTGGCATAGATCAGGGAAGAAGTCAATTAGGCATTCTGTCCCTAACCAGGCATGGTGACAATATCAGAACCCAAGCAGACCTTTGAGAAAACTCTAAGCAGCCCAAGGATTCCTGCTTCCTAATATCCATGAGTGCAAGACAATTTCTCCACTCAGCACCATTTGACATTGTAAAATCTTTTTTTTTTTTTTTTTTTTTTTTTTTTTTTTTCGATGTAGGGTTTCACTCTAGCTCAGGCTGACTTGGAATTCACTCTGTATTTTCAGGGTGGCCATTAACTCACCACGATCCTCCAAACTCTGCCTCCCAAGTGCTGGGATTAAAGGCATGTGACACCACACCAGGCCTTAAAATCATTTTTTAAATGCCCCCAATCAGATGCACAAGGGGGCGCAAGCATCTGTAGTTCATCTGCAGTGGCTGGAGGCCTTGGGGCACCCAATCTCTCTCTCTCTCAAATAAATAAAAATATATTTTAAAAAAAGGCCCCAGGGTTTGGCTGGAGAGATGGCTTAGTGGTTAAGGTGCTTGCCTGCAAAGGCAAAGGAGCCTGGTTTGATTCCCCAGGACCAAGGCATACGCATCTAGAGTTTGTTTGCAGTGGCTGGAAGCCCTGGTGTTCCCATTGCCCCCCTCCCTCAAATAAATAAAAATAAAAGCCCCCAGGGTTTTCCTTAAACTCGGTGGCATAGATGTACAGATGGAGCCTTCTCGGTCCTTTGTCATAAGCCTTGACCTTGAGCGCACACGTACTATGCTCTGACTGACTGAAACATTGTTTCCTGCATGGGATGTGCCTTCACTTTTGAGAGTAAGTCATAATAAACCAGGAGCTGCTTCCTTTGCTTGTCTACGCATGTCCACATTCTCAGAACTCACTCTAAAGAGAGAAGGTAAAACTCACCGGCTGAGGCAGCATGAAGATGAGGTCTGTGTGTCTTGGCCCTGGCCAGGCCCAGAACCTGCTTTCTACACTCTCTAGCACCAGGGTGGGGCCCCAATCCCTGCATGCCTGAGTTGCCACCTGGCTCACCTCGCCCCGCCACACACCTGTGCTCCTCTCATAAGCTTGTGTGTGCAGCCCGGATCAGCAGTGGGAAACACCTGTGTGAAGCACAACCCTCCACAGCCAGAAACCAGTCCTTTGGCCGCCCAGGGTGGGGCAGAGCCTAAACCTCAGAACGCCTACACCTGCCACACACCCATCCACAAGGGTTACATTTCCTCAGCATCTCCTACAAGGTCATTTTTATCCCTTCTAATCTATAGACACCACAGTAAGTGGGTGGCATTTGTGGAGTGTACAGAGGAGCTGGAGAGGCACTGGGCACTCACATGACAGGAACTCCTTGAACTTTCTCTTTCTCTTTCTGCAGTTTTTTTTGCCAGACCCTCCATGGTGGACTCTCCAGCCACGTGGGTGCCTTTCCTTGGTTGTGTACTTTCCTCAATAAATATAATAATTTAATAATAAAAATCTTAATCCGTGCATGGTGGTGAAAGCCTTTAATCCCAGCACTCAGGGAGGCAGGGGTAGGAGGATAATGGTGAGTTCAAGGCCACCCTGAGACTACAGAGTGAATTCCAGGACAACCTGAGCTAGAGTGAAACCCTACCTCAAAAAATATATATATATATATATATTCCTTGCTGGAGAAATGGCTTAGTGGTTAAGGCACTTGCCTGCAAAACCCAAGGACCCAAGTTGGATTCCCAGGACCCAAGTAAGTCAGATGTGCAAGGTGGCACATATGTCTAGCATCTGCTTGCAGTGGCTAGAGGCCCTGGCATGCCCATTCTTGCTCTCTCTCTCTCTTCTGTCTCAAATAATTAAATAAATAAATAAAACATTTTTTTACTGAAATCCAATAAAGAAATACTAAATAAGCTGGGTGTGGTGGCACACGGCTTGAATCCCAGCACTTGGGAGGCAGAGGTAGGAGGATCACTGTAAGTTCAAGGCCATCCTGAGACTACAGAGTGAATTTCAGGTCAGCCTGAACTACAGTGACACCCCTCAGAAAAACAAAAGAAAAGATCTGGGGGATGGCTTAGTGGTGAAGGCTCTGCCTGTAAAGCCAAAGGACCCAGGTTCAATTTCACAAGACCCACCTAAGCCAGATGCACAAGGGGCACATGTGTCTGGAGTTCGTTTGCAGTGGCTGGGGGCCCTGGTGTGCCCGTTTTCTCTCTGTCTCTCTCTCTCAAATAAAAAAAAATAAACTTAAAAAAACTAGCCACATAGAAACCCAAATCAAAACTTATACATGAGCTGGGGTGCTTGCCTCAAAGCCAAAGGATCCCGGTTCGATTGCCCAGGAACCATGTAAGCCAGATGCATAGGATGGCACATGATTCTGCAGTTAGTTTTCAGTGGCTGAAGGTCCTGGCATGAGCATGCTTTCTCTGCATGCTCCCGCCTCTCTCTCTCTCTCTGCTATGTTCTCTTAAATAAATGTAATAATTTTTTAAAAACTTATATGTGGAAGTTGTGAAAGTTACAGAAGAAAACTCACATGGCCTGCGGCCTAATAAGTGAAGAGGAAGAAGCAGGCAGGCACAGAAACACACTGGGGAGATGACCCATGGACACTGGGGCTCTGCTGGCATAGGCTGAGAAAACACAGCAGTGTGAACATGGCCTGGAGCACAGCCCTCCCTTCTTAATCGAGACAATGCAAGGGACTGCCGACATCTTGGACCTCACGGCTAGGAGAGAGAGCATTTTTATATTTTATTTTATTTATTTTTTGTTTGTTCATTATCTATCTATTTTTATTTATTTATTTATTTTTTATTTATTTTTTGAGGTATGGTCTCACTGTAGCCCGGCTGACCCAGAATTCAGGATGGCCTTGAACTCATGGCGCCCTCCTGCCTCTGCCTCCCAAGTGCTGGGATTAGAGGTGTGCACCACCACGCCCAGCAGCACATTTCTATTCAAGAGACGAGGATGGTGGTACTTTGTTACAGCTGTGCTAGGGAAAGGACAGGCAGATCAGCAGGTCTGCTCTGCCCAACTCTCCTTTCCTGACCAGAGGGGCCTCTCTAAGCCTACCACATGAGAGCAGCATTTAGGAGCAGACTCCCAATGCCTGGCAGCTCTATCCTATTCTTTCTCTCTCTCTCAAATAAAAATTAAAGGCAAGTATGTGGCACATGACTTTAATCCCAGCACTCAGGAGGTAGAGGTAGGAGGATCTGTAGTGAGTTCAAGGCCACGCTGAGACTACATAGTGAATTCCAGGTCAGCCTGGAGTAGAGGGAGACCCTACCTAAAAAAAAACAAAGAGTAGGAAAGTCAGTCCATATCCTGGTAGAGGCCACATGGGTCAAAGTGTCCCATGAAACCCCTCCTGGCAGGGATGGCAAAGGGGTGGACCCCACAGGAATGTCTAAAATGGGATGAGTTGGGGCTGGAGAGATGGCTTAGCAGTTAAGACACTTGCCTGCAATGCCAATGGACCCAGGTTTGATACACCTGTACCTAAAGCCAGATGCCATCCATTGCAGTGGCTGGAGGGCCTAGCAAACACGTGTACACTCACACACCCTCTCTCTCTCTCTCTCTCTCTCTCGATCTGCCTGTCTCTCACACAAATAAGTAAAATATATAAATAATAAAATGGGACAAGTGGTTTGTCATGCATATGATGGACCATGGCTTTCATGTCTATAAAGATTCTCTCTGGAAAGGGGAATTGTGAGGATGTGATGTGAGTGAATTCTATCTTTCTTTTTTGGAGATAGGGTCTCACTCTAGTCTAGGCTGACCTTGAATTCACTATGTAGTCTCGGGGTGGCCTCAAACTCCCATCAGTCTTCATAACACTGCCTCCCGAATGCTGGGATTAAAGGGGTGCACCACCATGCCTGGCTGTCATTGGTCTATCTTGAGACTAGAAGCAGAGTAAATATAAAAGCACAAGCCAGGTCTGGAGAGATGGCTTAGTAGTTAAGGCGTTTGCCTGCAAAGCCAAAGGACCTTGGTTCAATTCCCAGGACCCAAGTAAGCCAGAGGCACAAGGTGGCGCGTGACCGGGTTCTCCACGTCTCTGTAGTATTACCCTAGCCCTCAGGTAACAAAGGAACAGATCTCCTCATCACCTGAGCACTTAAGATGATCACATAATGCTGTTTCAGGGGCTGCCCTAGTACAGGTCCACGGAGAAAAAAAAAGTTTTTTTTTTTATTTCAGTGTCAGACATTCAAAAATGAAACTGGATGTTTTGGTCATTTGTGAAATTATCTTTTGAAAGCCATTTCTGTAGGTAACTGTAAAGTGTCAAAATTTCCTTCTAGTGGCAATGAACGAACAGAGAACACAAAATCATGGATTTCAGATATCCCTGGTCAGTGGATGACTAGAATGCTGTTACTGTCTGTTCAGTTCCCACATCAGTCCTACTAGTGAGTATGAACTCTGCAGTCATCACCCTGACGCTTGTTATGATGCTGATCTCCAAAGCTGAAACTTAGACTATAAACATGTCAGTGTAAAAACAAACTCACTCACAGCCACAGTGGAGCAGGACACAAAGAACCTTGGGGAATGAGAGCTGACTGTTTTGAAGCAAGTCCTCATAGTAACTTTCTTTTTAGTGAGTTTTCCATGTGCTTTTGGCCTTCAGCCTTGAAAGAGCATAACTCCAATGAAACAGCACATAACCAATGATCGACCTCCCAGAACACTTCCCATTAACTATGCTTGCAAGATGGACACAGACCCACAGTGCCAACGTGTAACTGCAGAGGAAAGTACAGCTGCCAGACCCACCATGTGCACCTCCAGACGCACCTGACCCAAGAGGGCCAACACACTTGTTGTCTTATAGACATGTGGCAAAGAAAGTCAGGCTATAATAAGGAGGTCCATGATGTGAATAGTAAATGGTAAAAAGCAGAGAGTCTGATGGAGAGAACTGGGGGATAGCTCAACGTAGAGCAGTTGCCAAGCATACAAGAAGCTCTGGGTTCTGTACCAGTGCCTCAAACACAGATAAGTGCCCAATACGCCAATGTCCAAAACAGCGATACAGACCGCAAGTAAAAATTAAGTCCAAGGTACCCATTCTTCCTCTTCTGACTAGAACACAGGTGTAAAGACATTCAATTATATACCTATGGCCATGGAGAAGAAATTCAGAGTTCAAATATCTGTCTGACATGAGCCCAACTCCTGTGCTTCTCAAGGTCTATGATCACTGAAATCGGTGGCAAAAAGTCCCTGCCTTCTTTTCCTTTGGTCTCCTGCTACTGTTGATCTTAAACTCTGGTTTCTATTCAGCTATACTAAAATGTTGATTCCTGAACAGACCACTGTTCTTCTTGCCTTTGAACAAACTATTTTCTGTGTCAAAACCTCCCCTAACACTTCCCTCAGCACGTTCACCAGATAATGACTCCCTGTGCTTTGGACCTCTGTTTTAAATGTGCTTCTCAGATTGTTTTCTCAATCCCTGGAAGGAGTTAAACTCAGTGGGAAGGAGGAAGAGTTCAGTGGGACGAAGAAAAGAAGGTAATGGGAGATGATTATGGTCAAAATACATTATACACATTGCCAATAAATAAAATTAAGCTAAAAATAATCACACAAAGTGTCTAGGATATTCATGATTTTTAAGGTGGCTAACGTTACCTCCACAGGCCTGCATGATAGGAGGGAAAAACATGAAGACATCAACATTGAAGAGAAACTAGTTAGAAGGAAGAGATCCAATGGAGGAGGATCGTGGTGGGGGAAGGGAGGGTTATGATCATGGTATATTGTCTTCATTTATGGAAACTGTCAATAAAGTTATTTAAAATTTTTATGCAGTCATTTGAGAGAAACAGGAAGTGGGGGAGAGAGAGAGAGAAAGAATGGGCACACCATGGCCTCAGCCACTGCAAATGAACTCTAGGCACATGTGCCACCTTGTGCATTTGGCTTACGTGGGTCCTGGGGAATCGAACCTGGGTCCTTAGGCTTCACAGGCAAGTGTCTTAACTGCTAAGCCATTGCTGCAGCCTCAATGAAAAGCTTTTAAAAGGGCTGGAGATTTCTCAGTGGTCAAAGATGTTTGCTTGTAATGCCTGATGACTTGGAGGTCCTGGCTTGCTCATGTTCATTCATTCATTCATTCTCTCTCCCCCAAATAAATACATGAATTATTATTATTATTATTGTTTTTGGTGCTGAGAACCGAACGAAGGCTCTTGTGCTTGCTAGGAAAGCGGTCATCCACTGAACTAAATCCCCAACCCCCATGAATTATTTTTTAAATTTAGAACAAAAAATACTAAGTACCGAGCCGGGCATGGTGGCGCACGCCTTTAATCCCAGCACTGGGAGGCAGAGGTAGGAGGATCGCTGAGAGTTCAAGGCCACCCTGAGACTACATAGTTAATTCCAGGTCAGCCTGGACCAGAGTGAAACCTGACCAAAAAAACCAAAAAAAAAAAAAAAATACTAAGTACCCTTCCTATATACCAATATCCAATATGGGCTGTGGAGATGGCTCAGAGGTGAAAGGTGTTTGCTTGCAAAGCCTGATGGTGCAAGTTTGATTCCCAGTACCCATGTAAATCCAATAGCAAACATGCTGAGGATGAAACCAGAAAACAATCCCATTCACAATTGCCAAAAATAGATGAGGTAGACAGAAAGATGAATGGACACACATACACACAACTTGAGAATAAACCTACCCTGGCTCTGGTGTGTCATGCAATCCCAGCACTTGGGAGGCAGAGGTAAGAGGATCGCTGTTGAATTTGAGGCCACCCTGAGACTACACAGTGAATTCCAGGTCAGCCTGTCCTAGATTGAGACCCTGCCTCGAAAAAAACAACAACAAAAACCCTAAACATGGAAGTGACATTTTAAAAACACTTGAGAAAGAAACTGAAGAAGGCATTAGAGTACATATGATCAGAGGCAGGCAGGCAGGCATAGCCAGTAGTTCAGGCACCCTGGACATTGCTTGACCTGAGCTGCAAGCACACCCTTCTCTTATACAAGGCACCTAGCAACCTGGAACCCCACCTGCACTGAGCTACACTTACATGTACACCTGGAGCCACATAACAACCATTTTCTCCTCCCCTTGGAGCCATTGTTTGCATTAAGCACCCATTCAAATACATCCTAAGATAGCTTAGGAATCAGAACAGTAGGGGCCACCCAGCCTGAAGGGCTTTAGGGTACATGCATATTATTGTGTCCTTTAAGTGACCTTTCAGGAAGAAAGCACTATTTATTATTGTATGCCTATGTATGAATAGGTATGAATATGATAAAATAAATGCATCAGGTGAAGTCCTGTGCACTGTAGAGAAAAGGAAAACTGTCTGTAACTGAAATCAGAGCACCAAACTATATGCCAGGCAAATGACCCATCCCCACCTAAGGCTACTGCAGAGCAATGGCCCCTGACCATGTCCCTGGGCCTGTGAGCACTCTCCACTCCAGTGCCTGTTGCCCTTGGGCAGTGTGCTGATCCTTCATCATCACTTTGCTCCTCATGAAGTTTCTTGCTGCTAAACTCCCTGTGTGCACTGTCCTTCAGTTCGTTGAGTAAGAGGCCAAGAACCTGGAAAGTTCCAGAGAACACTAGTAACAGACCTCCCCTCCCATGCCCATGGACTGGAAGCATCCATGTTGTGAAACCAGCTCTGACCAAAAGCAATCTACAAACCGGGTGTGGTGGTGCACACCTTTAATCCCAGCACTCAGGAGGCAGAGGTAGGAGGATCGCTGTGAGTTTGAGGCCACCCAGAGACTACCAAATGAATTCCAGGTCAGCCTGAGCTAGAGTGAGACCCTACCTCAAAAAAACCAGGCAAAAACAAACAAAAACAAAAACAAAACAAACAATACAGAGTCAATGCAATCCCCACCAAGACCCCACCACCATTTGTCACACACACACACACACACACACACACACACACACACACACACACAACACACAACTTAAAATTTGAAGTACTAATGACCTCAGAAAGTTCAAGCAATCCTGAGAGAAAAAAAAAAGGAAATAAAATAGCCAATAAAAATGGGATGCTAGGGCTAGAGAGATGGCTTAGCAGTTAAGGCACTTGCCTGCAAAGCCTAAGGACCCACGTTTGTTTCCCTAGGACCCACATGAGCCAGATTCACAAGGTGGAGCATGTGCCTGAAATTCCTTTGCAGTGGCTGAAGGCCCTGGTGTGCCTGTTCTGTCTGCCTCTTCCTCTCTCTCCCCCCTATCTAACAAGTGAATAAAATGTTTTGTAATGGGATGACGTTGCAGTCAGGTTCACACTGCTGGTAGAAATCACCTGGCCAAGAGCAGCTTGAGGAAAAAAAAGGTTTACTTTGGCTTACAGGCTCAAGGGGAAAGCTCCATGATGGCATGAGCAGAGTGTAGACATCACCCCTGGCCAACCTACGGTGGACCATAGCAACAAAAGAGTGTGTCACACATGGCAAGGGGAAGCTGGCTCTAATACCCATAAGCCCTCCCCCCAACAATATTCTACCTCCAGGAGGCTTTAATTTTCAATTGCCATCAGCTGGAGAGACTAGCATTCAGGGTACTTAAGTTGATGGGGGACACCTGAATCAAACTACCACATCCCACCCCTGGCCCCCATAAACTGATAACCATACATGATGTAAAATGCATTGCATTCATGCAGCTTTCAAAGACCCCATAGTTTTTATCAATCCTAATGATTTTCATACATTCCTACATTTCATACCATAATCCAAGGTCTTTTAACTGACCCACAATACCCAAAAAAGTCCTTCCAAAACCCCCAAATGACACAGAACAAACATTCCCACTGAAAAGGATGCATTGGGCAAAGCACAGAAATATTCAACCAATACAAGATTTAAAACAACCAGGGCAAACATCAAACTCTGTAGCTCCAAGTCCAACAACTCTAGTCAATGACAAATCTCCAAGAGCGATAATTCTAACCAGCAACAAGCCTCTGGAGTTCCACCTGCCCCTCCAGCCAGGCTACTCACGGGCCTGGAAAACTTCATCTGGGACCAGCAGCCCTCCTTGGCAGCCATCTCATGGTCCCGGCATCTCCACTGGGTCTCCACTACAACCGAAGGTCCATCCTCATGGCCCCATGGGATCTCCATGCAGGCATCCAGCAAACCTGCTTCACACTACCCATGGCCATTTCTAAATTACAATATCACATTGTAAACTCAATGACCCTCTCTTTCCTACATTTCTTATACACCATAATATGAGCTAGAGTGACAATTTGTTAATCCAGGGGGGAATAAAGCAGACTTCGTAGAACAGGGCACTCCTTCAGCATTCAGGCCCCTTCAAAAGGGCAGTTCAGCTGGCTCAATCTCAAAAGTTATAATGTCTCAAAAAATTTGCAGTGAACGGGCAGCAGTTTAGTCCCAAGATTTCATTTTTTCTGTGTCACATCCCTCTGCTCACATCAGTTCATTTCTACGCAAAGCAACCCTGCACAACTTCTCAGGACACGGGCATAACTTCAA
This sequence comes from Orientallactaga sibirica, assembly GCA_036365145.1. Lineage (NCBI taxonomy): Eukaryota > Metazoa > Chordata > Mammalia > Rodentia > Dipodidae > Orientallactaga > Orientallactaga sibirica. Next base: position 90,597 of record JAEOAD010001083.1, on the reverse strand, counting down.
GCATCTCATACCAACTGCTAGCCAAGTCCAAGTAAAGCTCCTTCCCCTCATAAGCCAAACCTCACAGTCCATAGTTCTTACTGCATTCAGGCCTTTCAACTCTGAGCAGAATAGTCCATCAAGCTGTACTTACAGCACTGCAAGGCATCTCTTAGGCCGAGGTTTCAAACCCTTCCACATTCCTCTTGAAAATCAGCTCCAAAAGGCCAAAACCACACAGTCAGGTGTCCAGCAGAAATCCCGTTCCTCGGTACCACTTTACTGTTGCAGTCAAGCTCACACTGCTGATAGAAATCACCTGACCAAGAACAGCTTGTGGGAAAAAAAAGAGGTTTACTGTGGCTTATAGGCTCGAGCAGAAAGTTCCATGATGGCAGGGAAAATGATGGCATGAGCAGAGTAGACATCACCACCTGGCCAACATAACATGGACGCTAGCAACAGGAGAGTGTGCCAAATACTGGCAAGGGGAAGCTGGCTATAATACCCATAAGCCCGCCCCCAATACTCTACCTCCAGGAGGCTTTAATTTCCAATTACCATCAGCTGAGGAGACTAGCATTCAGAACACCTAAGTTTATGGGGGATACCTGAATCAAACCACCACAGATATGTTCAATTTTAACAGAGGAAAAAAATCCCAAGATTTCAAAAGACAATGAAATAATATTTTTTCTGAAAATGAAAAAATTAGCAAGATTGAAATCAATGCTGGGCCTTCTGAGTCACAGCACATTCTTTGACCTTTGGAGTACAAGTCACACTAGAAGAGAGAGTCACTGAACTTGGATACAGAAGCAGGTCCAAGGCAGCTTCACTGTCCAGCACCGGCTTCATGACAGACAGGATCAAGGAGCCCTTACCTGGTTGACAGGCAACTTCCCCGCAGCAGCCAGCCTGGTTTGGCCTTCCAGAGACAGGTGCTCAGGTGGACAAGGCTTCTGGTCCTCATCCCAGAGTTCCCATCACAGAACGCCACAGCTGCATGCTCACTTGACTTGCAGACCTGAGCTTCAACTTTCTAGATGAGCAGCTGAAAGTCAGAGTGCCTATAGAGAACAAGACGCTAGAATGAGGCAATGGCAGCTACTGTGAGAGGACACTGGAACACATGGGACCTGAATGTGGTGTAGGAATCACAGTAGGGCAGGGTTTAAATAGGGGTGGGGGATGAGGGAAGGATGGGATGGTGGGAGGATGAATCAAAACCAAGGATATGTGAATAAGCCTACTATTGGTAAACCAATTAAGATATCTTTTTTTTTTTTCCGAGGTAGGGTTTTACTCTGGTCCAGGCTGACCTGGAATTAACTATGTAGTCTCAGGGTGGCCTTGAACTCACCGCGATCCTCCTACCTCTGCCTCCCGAGTGCTGGGATTAAAGGTGTGTGCCACCATGCCCAGCTAAGATATCATTTTTGAAGAAGTGTTTCAGGGGGCTGGAGAGATGGCTCAGCTGTTAAGACACTTGCTCGCAGAGACACTAAAGACCTGGGTTGGCTTCCCAGTACCTACATAAAACCAGATAAACAAAGTGACACATGCATCTGAGTCCATTTGCAGCACCTGGAGGTCCTGGTATGCCATTCTTGCCCTGTCTCTCATCTCCCACCTCTTGCAAAATATAATTTTAAAAAAGTTAATTTTAGGCCAGGTGTGGTGGTGCACGCCTTTAATCCTAGCACTTGGGAGGCAAAAGTAGGAGGATCGCCATGCATTCAAGGCCGCCGTGAGACTACATAGTGAATTCCAGGTTAGCCTTGGCTAGAGAGAGACTCTACTTTGAAAACCAAAAAAATTAATTTTAGGACTGAGATGGCATAGCAGTTAAAGTACTTGCCTGCAAAGCCGAGGGACACAGGTTCAACTTCCCAGGACCCAGGTAAGCCAGATGCACAAGGGGGCGCACACATCTGGAGTTCGTTTGCAGGCGCCTTAACCCTAAGTATTCTCTCCAGCCCAGAAATTCCTTTTAATTCCTTATAAGCCTTAGGAGCTGAAGAGTGGGCAGAAGGAATCGAGAACCTCAGACTTGGAAAGTGTACCCTGAGGCCCAGTGTCCCCACAAGGAGGCGCTTGAGAACCTTCCTGACAACACAGTGGATGCAGGTGTGGTGATGGACCACAACAAGGGCAAGATATGGAAACATCGCCAATATGCCATCTGTTCATTCAGTCACACTTGCAATCAGGAATGAAAGCATGGTCAGTACAAAACACCAGGACCCCTTAAACACAGTGAGAATTTGTGGTGGCCTGTCGTGATGCACAAAAGAATTAAAACTCCAAATCTGACGTTGAAGAGAAAGAGCAAGCGCAGTTACGCTTTATGCTTCTCGAATATCATTTCAGACAGTGATTCCACTGTCTGGAAACACTTTAAAAGGTTTCCAAGTAGAATTACACCTTTACTTGCCAGGACAGGATCTCATTAGCGTTGGGGACAAGTATCTCGCAATCATACGTGCCCCTCCGGGGCATCTCACTTCAATTACAAGTATTGAAAACCTATGTGTGAAATTTGACCTATGAGGCGATCTCGAGATTTTTGTCTGTGATTTTCCACCATCAGGAGGCATGAGTCTACTAAATCCTTTGAGCTTGACGTGGTTCAATGCACCTTGATCCCCAGAACTGACAAGGCAGATGTACATGCTTAGGTGTGAGTTCAAAGCCAGCCTGAGATAACATCGTGTGTTCCAGTTCAGCCTGCGCTAGAGTGAGTCCCGTGAAAAACCAAAATATAGCCAGGCGTGGTGGCGCATGTCTTGAATCCCAGCCCCTGGCAGGCAGAGGTAGGAGGATGGCAGAGAGTTCAAGGCGACCCTGAGATGCCATGGTGAATTCCTGTTCAGCCTCAAATCGAGTGAGACCCTACATCGCAAAACCAAAGTAACAAAAAGAAGAAAGAAAGAAAGAAAGAAAGAAAGAAAGAAAGAAAAGAAAGGAAGGAATGAAGGAAGACAGAAAGCAAAGACGCAAGCAAGCAAGCAAAAGACAAAGAAAGAAAAACCAAAACATACAATAAAATAAAATGAATTATGATCAAAACAGCCTGAAGCATTGACCTTACACAGCCTAAATGCCGGGAATACTTGAAAGCGAAGCAATTACATAAAACACATTTGGCAAACGTCTATTAGGTCCTGCTAAGGAGAGGAATCGATATTCTTTGAAAATTACAGAAAAAACCTATGAGCTCTCTCTCTGCAGCAGAGACACAGACGGCTATGCAGGCCTTTGTCATGATAAAGAAAATTCAGAGTTGGTGTCAGAACCTTCCCAGAAGATCTCCTGGGAAAGAAAATTCCACAGACACAAGGCCAGTGTCACCTGGTGTCATCACGTGAAAAGTCGACATCATCGAAGCCTCCTTCAACTGAGATCCAAAGAATGCTCGCTGGCACATACTATGTATGTTAGGACATTAGAAGGATTTACTTCTGAGATTGACACTTCTTAGAAGTTATTCTCACTTTTCCTCGAAACCAATTGTGAATAAGTACATGTTAGAAGGGTCGTAGCTGTGAGTTCAAGGCCAGCCTGAGACGTCACAGTGAATTCTGGGTCAGCCTGTGCAGCCAGTCCCCCTACGCACACACCCCAAACATTATATATATATATATATATATATATATATATATATATATATATTTATTTATGGATATAAATTTACATATGGCCTCAAACCTATTCCTATTATGATACACATAAAAATTTATATATTTACATATAATTATATATATTTGTATATGTATATATTATGTAGTTTATATAATGTATAATAATCTATAATACATGTAATAATATGTTATACATATCATATATGTAAATATATATCACATGAATTTATATATATATGTATAAATTTACATGTATATTCATATATGAATTCACATATTTACATATAAGTTTATATATAAATTTAAATATATATTTATATGTGTATATATTATGAATAATATATAATACATAAAATAAATACATATTAATACATGCTATATATGTATGTATATGTGTATATATATCTATATCTATCTATCGATCTGTCTATCCATCTATCTATATATGTATGTATATATCATGCTCTAAACACCTCCTCCTGCTTTTGGCTGCATGACATTGTACTTTCTCGGTAGATGTTACATTTATTTCTTTGGTTTTTGGGGTTTCTTTGATTTTCGAGGTAGGGACTGGTTCTATCCCAGGCTGAGCTGGAATTCACTGGTCGTATCAGGGTGGCCTCGAACTCATAGCCACGACCCTGCTCACTCTCTGCCTCCCTCCTAGTGCTGCTGGGATGAAATGCGATGCGCCACCATAGATCTATTTTATTATTATTATTATTTCCTTTTATTACTTTTATTTTTTTCCAAATTTTTTTTTTTTTTTTTTAGAGAGAGACACAGAGAGGCAGACAGACAGCGAGGGATAGGAAGACAGATAGACATGGGCCCGCCAGCAGTCTCTCAGCTGCTGTGAACGAAATGCAGATGTGTGCGCCTCTCAGGGGCAAGTGGCCTTGCGCCCTTGCCTCACTTTGCATCTGGCTAAACGTGGGACCTGGAGATTGGAACCAGTGTTCTTGGGCTTAGGAGGCAGGCGCTTTTAACCGCTAAGCCATGGCTCCAGTCGATACTATTTTTATTATTTATAGGAGAGATAGGAGGAGTCAGAGAGACAGAGAGAGAGAGAGAATGTGACTTCCAGGTAGCCTGAGCTAGAGTGAGGCCCTACCTAAAAAAACCAAAACATAAATAAATAAAATATAGAAGGGCTGGAGCAACGGCTTAGTGGTTAATTCATTTGCCAGCGAAGCAAAAAGAACCAGGTTCAATGCCCCATGTCCCACCTTAGCCAGATGCACATGGTGGTGCATGTATCTGGAGTTCATTTGTACGGTCTGAGGGCCCTGGTGTGTCCATTCTCTCTCCCTCTCCATCTCCTTGTGTCTCTCCAAAATCAATCAATCAATCAATCAATCAATCAATCAAAGGAAACAAGTGATTCAGAAACACATTTGGCCAAGGTCTCTTAGGTCCCACTAAGAAAGGACTCGATATGCTTCAAAAATTAGAGAAAAACTCTATGAGCTCTATCTCTGCAGGAGAGACCCAGACTGTTATGCAGGCCTTTGTCATGATCAAGAAAATTCAGAGTTGGTTTCAGAAGCTTTCCTGGTGAGAGAAAAGGGGGCCGGATGGTACAGAAACCACAACAGTGGCTCTCCTATAAAATCCCACTGCCCTCTGTGGCATAGAAACCACCTGCCAATGCAGACTGCATGTTTTGTTTTTCTTTGTTTTTCCCTTGCACAGAGGCAATGAGATCCAAGGACAAATTCAGCAAAATTCATGTAAAGATACCTGAACCCCTATCAAAAGAGAAGTCGAGCTTTCTAGCTGAAACAGCACCCCAGACACTGCACAGAGATCTTGAGGAGAAGAGCCACAAGGCTGGTTGAGGGCAGACTTTGGAAACCTACACCGGTGTGATGGGGAGGAAAAACAAAATGTACGACGGAGCAGAATTCTAGAGGCTGCTAAACTCTGAGTATGAGAATAGACTCCAACCAGCACAAAGGTGAAGGAGATAGGCACAGAGAACACTGACTCCCACAGAGTCCAGAGTCACAGAGATCCAGAGACACAGCGGCTCCCAGACCTCATCAGCGAAGTAGCCATAACACTCAACCGGGCAGGCTCAGAGAGATTCATGCAAGTGTGGGCTGAAAGATTGTGAGAGCCACAAGGTGGGACAGAGACATGGCCTCGCCCCGATAACTGACAGCTACCCCAAATGCATGACCCACAATACCTATGGGGATGGGACTGGCATCCCCAGGGAGCAGGGTCCCTTGGGGGAGGGGCGGGGACGAGGGTAAGGATGGAACCCACACATGCTGTTTACACACTCACTGAGTGGGTCTATAACTAAAAAGCAAACAAGCACCACCAAAAATCAAACAGAGCCACCAATGCTCAGGAGATTGTGCAGAAGAGAGTGTGCAGAAACCAGAGGACGTGGGGCAATGTGGACAGGCACTGAATCCCACCACTGGTGGACTGCTGCTGCCAAAAGTTAGGAACCAGAGCAACATGGGGAATGCTCACCATCCCACAGCGACGCGTCCTCCATCGCCTGGCCGGGGTGAAAACAGGCACGATGGTACCAACGTATGGTGGGCACTTACAAGGGGTTCCTCTGCAATGAAAAGGGTAAAAGAGTCATAGAAAGAAGCAACTGAAAAAGCGAGAATGACAATGCGATTGGGCTTCAGCCTAGGAATCAGGTTCCTACAGGCCTGGGTGAGCGGGCAGTAAAACAACACTTCTCCTCGCACGTCACGGGTTCTGCCCTCTCCTTCCGGGGTCCTGCACTGACAACCAAGCGCACTTCAGAAAACTGAGTCCCTCTCATCATCAACACCAATGACAGGTGAGTCCCCGGGAAGATTTTTAAATCTCTCTACCTTAGTATTTGAAGCAGGGCCTCGCTCTCTAACGGCCGGCTTCTAACTCCTCAAGGCCCTTGCCCATCAGCCCTCCACGATCTCCTTAGTTGCGCAGGGCTATTCCTAGGAAAACACACCCTCTGTGGCCTGTTTGTTCATTTGAAAGACATCCCCTTCCTGTAGGCTCAGAACTTCTCGAGGGATGGCATGAAATATAAGATATCGCCCATTTCCAAAAAGACCCTTCTGTGCACCACCTGTCCCCTGGCTCAGCAGTCCATTTTCAGGTGGTCATTTTGAGCATTTTTTGGAACCAGCAGAACACTACACGTTCACCTGAGGTTAGAGAATCTGAGCTGGACGGGCCAGGAGAAGGCCTGGGTGTTCCAGGGACTCTCTGCGTGGTACAAAAACGGGCTCCTGACTATCTATCTATCTATCTATCTATCTATCTATCTATCTATCTATCTATCTATGTGTGTGTGTGTGTGTGTGTGTGTGTGTGTGTGTGTGTGTATGTATGTATATATCATGCTTTAAACACCTCCTCCCGCTTCTGGATACATGACACTGTAATTATGATAGATGTTAAATTTATTTCTTTGATTTTTGTGTTTTTTTTTTTTTTTTTTTTTTTTTTTTTTTGGTTTTCATGTAGGGCCTGGCACTATCCCAGGCTTAGCTGAAATTCACTTTGTTGTCTCAGGGTGGCCTTGAACTCACAGCCACTACCCTCCTCACTCTCTTCCTTCCTCCTAGTGCTGATGGGATGAAAGGCCTGAGCACCACCATGAATGTATTTTATTTCATTATTATTATTATTTCATTTTATTATTTTTGTTATTTATAGGAGAGTTAGAAGGGGTCATACAGAGACAGAGAGAGAGAGAATGGGGGCTCCAAGGCCTTTGGCTTTGTAGGAAAGCACCTTATCCACTAAGCCATCTCCAGTCATTCATATTCTCATTCATATTATGCCTCTCAAATAAGTTTTTTAATTTTAAAAATATATTTATTTATTTATTTATTTGTTTGAGAGAGGGAAATTTATTTGAGGGAGAGAATGGGCACAGCAGGTCCTCAAGCCATTGCAAATGAACTCCAGATGCATGTGCCCAGTGGGGACAGTGAAAAGTAACTTTTTTTGTTATTTTTTGTTTTAAAAGATAGGATCTTGCTGAAGCTCAAAGCTGACCCTATTCACTTCACTATGTAATCTCAGAGTGGCCTTATACACACAACGATGCTCCTACTTCTCCCACTTTTGTTAAAATAGTGGCGCATGAGTCTGGAGGTCCTTTGCAGTGGCTAGAGGCCCTGGGACACCCAATCTCTCTCTCTCTCTGAAATAAATAAATGAAAATTCAAGAAACACACACACACACACACACACACACACACACACACACACACACACACACATTGAGCTGGTGAGGTGAGATGGATTAGTGGTTAAGCAATTGTCTGTGAAGCCTAAGGACTGTGATTAAGGCTCGATTTCCCCAAAATCAATGTAAGATAGATACACAAGGTGGCACATGCCTCTGGAGTTCATTAGTAGTGGCTGGGGGCCCTGGTGCCACCATTCTTTATGTCTCTTTCTCTCTGTCTGTTGTTCTCAAAATAAAATGATAGAATAAAATAAATAATAAAAATAAATAAATAAAATAAAATAAAATAAAATAAAATATAGTGTGTCTCTAAGAGTCCCTGGAATGCCATGAGGAAGTAGGCTGGGCTGGGCTCTTCTGTTCTGAGAGGTTGGCTAGCAGTGGGTAATGATCTAAAGAAAGACTGAAATTTAAAAGTATGACTGGGATGGAGAGATGGCTTAGCGGTGAAGGCTCTTGCATGCAAAGCAAAAGGTCACAGGTCTGATTCCCCAGACCCATGTAAGACAGATGCACGTGGCAGCACATGTGTCTGGATTCCTTTGCAGTGGCTGGAGGCCCTGGAGCGCCCATTCTCTCTCTCTCTCTCTCTCTCCTCCATATATATCCACCTCCACCTGCCTTTGTCTCTCGCATTCTCACAAATAAATAGAAATAATTAAAAAGAATAATAATAAAAGAATAGAATATTTATTTGAGAAAATAAATAAATAAATATAAAGTCAAAAACATAAGAGTCACACTGGAGTTGAGATCTGGAGTGACTGACGGCCAGTTTCTCTTGCAAGTGGCCTCAGTGACCAACGGTAAGACTGGAGTCAAAGAAGCCTCTGACCAGAATTTGACTATATGTTCAAACTGCTCATCATCGGCAACAACAGTGTCAGCAAGACCTCCTTCATTTTCCGCTATGCCAACAACACCTTCACCCTGGCCTTTGTCAGCCAACTTCAAGGTGAAGACCATCTACTGCCTGCCTCCTGAGTGCTGGAATTCAAGGTGTGCACCAACACGCCTGGCACTCCAGCTCTTTTTTTTTAAAAAAGGTTTTATTTTTATTTATTTGAGAGAGAAGAATATAGAAAAATAAATAAAAATTATTTTACCCACTATCTACTTCTGTTTGCAGATGTATTCTAATGTTATCTTCAGATGTATGGTTAAACTGTGTGTGGTGGCACACTCTTGTAATCCAATTATTCTGGAGGCTGAGGCAGGAAGAGTGTTTGAGACTATCCTGGGATACAAAGCAAGACCTACTCTAAATAAATAATAAACAGACAACCAAACAAGTGAAAAGTGTGGTTATTGTTGTGGTTTCAATGTGAACACTCCCACACAGGCTCATGGGTTTGAACACTTGGTGCCCAGCAGGTGGCGCTGTTTGGGCGGTTTGGAACCTTTGGCACTGTGAACTAGCTGGAGGAAGGTGGAGAAGGGGACTTGGAAAGTAGTACCCACCTCTGGTTCTGACTCAAGCTCTCAGCAGGTGTCAATCCCCTGCTGTCATGGATGTGTTGAAACTTTCAAGAAAGTTCTAGAAAGTGTTTAAGGTGTTTTTCTGCAAAGCCTAAGATCCCCGGTTCAATTCTCAGCCACATGCACAAGGGGGCACATGTGTCTAGGGAGTGTTTGCAGTGGCTGGAGGCCCTGCTGTGCCTGTTCTCTTTTCTCTCTGCCTCTTCCTCTCTCAAGTAAATAAATAAATGTTCTAATTTTTAAAAAATCACCTGACAGTCAAGAGGATGTTATGTCAGTCACAGAGGTGGTCAGTGTAGGGAATAATGTTAGTTCTAGACATTTTGGCTTTGAATCCTGACCATCCTATCTCTCCACAATCGGAAGTTCTAGCCTAAGAAGTGTAGGTGCTGCTGCTTCTGGCAACTTTGGTTCACAAAGGCACTGGGTGCAAAGAGGACATCTAAGGTGGGAAAGATGGCTCAGCAGGTAAGCGTTTGGCTGTGAAGCCCAAAGACCCCTGTTGGAGGCTCAATTCCCAAGGATCCACGCAATTGAGATGCACAAATTGGAGCATGCATCTGGAGGTCGTTTGCAGTGACTGGAGACCCAGGTGTGCCACCCTCTCTCTCTCCTTCTCTCAGGCTCTCATAAATTATTAAACAAATAATAATTTTTAGAAAAGGAATACTGGGGCTAGAAGATTGCTCAGCGGTTAGGTACATGCTTGCAAAGCCTAAGAACCTGAGGTAAATTCCCAGTACGCAAGCAAAGTCAGATACACAGCCTAGAACAAGAGAGCAAGGTCCAGGTCAGCCTCCGTGCTCCCCAAACTCACTGAGATCCTCCTCCTCTGCCTCCAACATCTACAGGGATTAAAGGTGTGCACCACCGCATTGGTCCATTGGAGATCTGAAATCTGTGTTGTGGCTGACTCCAAATAAGAGCTCTGGGAGATAAGGGACATGGGGTCTCACTCCTTCCAGAGAGTTCTACAGTGTTGCAACCCACCCTTGGCTAAAGTTCTCTTTACTGGTTAATTCCCATCATCTATGCACACTCATTCTAACAATAGTTGACACCTCAGAATGTAGGAAGGCTTTTCAGATCTCAGATGGAAATTCAATGTCAGTCTATTTTTTTTCTTTTCATTTTGACTAAATCAAAACTACTGCAAGCAAAGAACTATAGGTCATTACAGAAAATAAGAGTAACACAGGCTTCTGGCTTGACAGGCATATGGTGAGGTTGAAGAAGGGAGGATCTTACTATGTGCCTCTTAATTGTATGTATTCTTTTTATTTATTTATTTATTTTTAATTTTTTTATTATTTTTTATTTATTTTTGGAGAGAGAGACAGAGAGAGAGATAGAGAGAGAGAGAGAGACAAAATGGGCGTGCCAGCAGTCTCTCAGCTGCTGTGAACGAAATCCAGATGTGTGTGCCCCCTTGTGGTCAAGTGCGGCATTGCACCCTTGTGTCACACTTTGTATCTGGCTAAACGTGGGACCTGGAGATTGGAACTGCTGGACATTGGAACCAGCATTCTTAGGCTTAGCAGGCAGGTGCCTTAGCCGCTAAGCCATCTCTCCAGCCCTATTCTTTTATTAAAAATATATTTCAGGGGGCTGGAGAGTTGGCTTAGCAGTTAACTGCTTGCCTGTGAAGCCTAAGGAACCCGGTTCAAGGCTCAATTCCCAGTACCCACGTGAGCCATATGCACAAATTGGTGCATGCATCTGGAGGTCGTTTGCAGTGGCTGGAGGCCCTGGTGCACCCATGCCCTATCTATCTGCTTCTTTTTCTGTCACTGAAAAAAATAAATAAAAAATATATAATATATATATATATATATATATATATATATATATATATATATATATGATATATGAGGCACGGTGGCACACGCCTTTCATTCCAGCTCAGGAAGCAGAGGTAAGAGGATCTTTGTAAGTTCAAGGCCACTCTGAGACTACAGAATGAATTCCAGGTCAGCTTGACCTAGAGTGAGACCCTACCTCGAAAAACAAAACAAAACAAAACATATAGACATAAATAAATATATATGTAGTCTGAGGGTGGTTTTGTGCTCATGATGATCCTCCTGCCTCTGCCTCCTGAGTGCTGGGATTAAAGCCACATGCCACCAGGCCATGCTAAAAATGTATTTTTTTATTTATTTGCATGCAAGGAGAAACAGAGACAGAGAAGGAGGGAGAGGGAATGAATGGGAGCACCAGGGCCTTCAGTCACTGCAAGGAACTCCCAATGCCTGTGCCACTTTGTGCATCTGGCTTACTTGGGTACTGGGGAATTGATCCCAGGTTGTTAGGCTTTGCAGCAAGCACATGAACCACTGAGCCATTTCTTCAGCCCGATACATATTCTTTTTTGCAGTACCAGGGATTCTAGGGTGTTGCATGCATCAGGCAAGTGCATTCCACTGACCTTTGCCCCCACCCCGAGTTCCCAGTGCCAAAATAATTGTTATAGAATCTTCTAGATACAAATATGATTGATACGTCATCTTTAACAATTCCTTACTACCTGGAAATCATTCACTGTAATGCTTAAAGTACCAAGACCCGGTCATGTTGGGGAGGTCATAGACTGTGTCTATAAGGATAGTAATAAGCTACTACATGGGGTTCTGTGTGCTTTTGTTGTTGTTGTTGTTGTTGTTTTTACTTTATTTTCAAAATAGGGTACCACTGTAGCCCAGATGAATCTGGAACATACTATGTAGCCCCACACTGGACTTGAACTCAGTGATCCTCCTACTTCAGCCTCCTGAGTGTTGGCATTAAAGGTGTGTAACACCACATCTGACTGCCATACAGTTTTTTGTTGTTTTTTTTTAAATATGGAATTCTCTCTGTCTCTGAACGTTAAAATTTTTATATGGCTTTTTGAGGTAGGGTCTCATGGTAGCCCAGGCTGACCTGGAATTCACTAGGAAGAAGAGATGGAAATGCTTATTTCCTGATTTGACCATTACACATTGTACACTCACTGAATTATGACAATGTATCCTACAATGTTTTACAATTAAATTAATTTGAAAAGTTGAAAATAAGTAAAGACAGATGGCAACTCTGCTAATTGAACAGATGAGCAACAAATCACTGCAAGCACTTCTAGTACTGGTCTTTGTGTCTTAGAGCTGATTTGAGAGAGACAGAGATCTCATTAGTTCTTTTAGGGATAAAGGTGGAAAATATTTGCTTATATAGTCAAGCAATAGTTTTGTTTCCTACAACCACAAAGCCAGAGACCATTTTATGATATGTATAACCCAATGGCACTGTAGGAAGACTTTTAAGTGAAATTTTGATTTTACATTAGACATGTTAAGTTCAAATGATACGTTAGTTAAGATAAAAATTTCAAAGGAAAATAACTTGCCTTTCCAAACCAACCTATATCCATACAAACCAATATTCATCTCCTCACCAAAATCTAACCTGAAAACAGAGTCAGCACATTTTATTTGGTGGCAGCAGATGAAAAACGGATAGTGAAGACATGCACACCAAGACTTACTGAGGAGTACAAGTGTCCTCACTGTTCACTGCCAAATACAGCTTGGTTTGAACTCCTTCAATAGCCACCAGTCGAAGACCCACAGGGATGAGGTTAAACAGAGCTGAAAATTCATAGAAAGTGAAAAGGTTACACTTCTTGATTTCATAGTTTTCCAATTTGTTCCACAGGAGAATCTGGCTCCCTAAAGGTAGTATGGACTGGACAAGTATACACATAGACATGTAGCCACATAAAAAACTAAAGCCTCATTCTACCTTCTAGTGTACTTGACTCATGGTTTCCTTTACAGTCATTTAACCGGGGCTATAAGTACATATTCTCAAACACTCCAGGTACAATGGAAGACTCTAGACTCAGTACCCTAGTTTATAGAATCAGAATGAGGAATATTGATGCTTGTTGGCTAATCTGCCACCAGGAATTATTTTGCACATTAAATACCATCATCCTTTCCAAATAATTTTATATTAGTTATTCATAAAATTAAATAATTTTTTAATTTATTTATTTGAGAGAGAGAGAGAGAAAGAGGCAGAGAGAGAGAGGGAGAGAATGGGCATGTCAGGGGCTTCAGCTGCAGCAAACGAACTCCAGATGCATGTGGCACCTTGTGCATCTGGCTTCCTCGGATACTAGGGAATAGATCCTCAGACCTTTGACTTTGTAGGCAAGTACCTTAACCAGTAAGCCATCTCTCCAGTCAAAAACCAAGCTATTAAACTGCTTCCCTAGGTAGTTGACCAAATTTACACAGCCAAGCTCAGATATATCTGTCAGTTGGGAAGTGATTCCTATACTCTTACAAGAGACATTATTAGTCCAATAGCTGCACTTAACCTGTAGAATTTCCAATCCAAACCCCCCTCCAAACATATGTAGACCTTGTAAATAAAAAGTCATATTCTCAGCCGGGTATAGTGGCACATGCCTTTAATCCCAGCATGCGGGATGCAGAGCTAGGAGGATCACCTGGATTTTGAGGCCACCCTGAGGCTACAGAGTGAATTCCATGACAGCCTGGACCAGAGTGAGACCCAACCTAGACAATCCAAAAAAAAAAAAAAAGTCATATTCTCCCAGATAAAATTTTATTAAAGAACAGAAATTTTCCAAGTGACTCTTGAGATGTGTCCTAGCTTTTAGTCTTGAAGAACAAAGATTAAAGCAATAAAAACAAGGACAGAGGTTTTCTGGTGCATGCCTTGCATCCCAGCACTGGAAACACTGAGGCAGGAGGATCTTCATGAGTTTGAGGTCAGCCTGGGCTACAGAGTGAGGTCCAAGACATCCTACACTAGAGTAAGGCACTGACTCAAAAGGAAAGTGTATTTAATCAATTTTTCCCTGCAAAATAGTGACAAGTGGGAATGCAAATGGTGCCAATGAGGCCTTCTGTCTCTTCTTTGGAAGGTCTGACTGCATGAAATTTACACCCAAGCTCTCCTCACAACCACACACCACTCACTGAGACAACCAGTGGGTGTCCCCCCACTACTAGCTGTCTACACCTCCCACAGCACGAACAAAAAGAAGACAGTACATTTTTAAAGCATAGTGCTTATCACACACATCTTTTGAAAATAGCCTGTGCACCTTTCTCTCAGGAGTCATGGACCAAGGCTGATGATTTTTATACTGTTTTCTAAGTTTACTGAGGGTGATACATTGGTCTGTTATTTCCACGAACAAAAATATAGAGATGTCAGTGCATGCTTCAGAAGAGTGTTCTCGGGATCACTCATTCCTGTGCATATATATTCTCTGCAGTGGATAGGATTACATGGATGAAAAATATTAACGAGGAAGGAAGTACTCCTTGCTGAGCCTACAGTTTATCTTTCCCTTAAAATTAAGGTACTTACCAAAGAGGAGCTAGGACATAGTGTACAGTTCAAAGTACAAGTGTTCCTACCACAAGCCACTGATGGCGCTTTATTCAATACTTGTCATATTGAAATCTGTGCCCTTTGTTACGAGAGATAAAGGAAACTAATTGCACAGATTGCAAGCCAGAATTCTGTGCTACATCTGACAATGCAATGTACAGGAATGAACTCTGCTTTCAGCTGGCTTGGTATTCATATGTTCTTTTGAGTAAATGCAGGAAACAGAACTGCCCACAAATGGACAAATATGTTACACCATTTCACCTGATATCTGAGGCCAACTTGGACGCCGTTCTACCCTGAGGTGCCACTATGCTGGAACGCTTTCTTTAAAGGGTCCCTAGACCTTTTCCTAATGCTAGCAGAACTGATGTAGATGCAAAATCAAATGTGCAACTTATTCCCAATGCGCTGGTCCTCTCCACCTGCCTGACCTCGCAACAATTTCAGTCTCAGCAGCAAAGAAACTCTCGGGCTTGTGAGCCCAGTAGAGCGGAACCACCTGAGACTTCCCATGTCTTCCCTTCACAGAGATGCCACTGCTGCCTCATCTGTCCCTTCTCCCCAGTCTTGAACTGCTTCATCAGAAGGGTGGATGCCTGTCTGCAAGGCTGGGGTGGAGATTTACAGAATGATGCCAAGAGTTCTGAAATCCCCTGCCTTTGCAAATTCAGCTTTCCCAAAAGTAAAGGACAACTCAGATTCATAGGGGTGAAAACTCCTGCTTTGTCTGTCTGGAACATCGTGACAGTTTAACTGGCCTTGTTTATCACTACAGTCCCACCACTTGGTAGAAAACTCATCATACAGTCTATGCTTTAGTCAAAATCCACTGACAGTGACTGATGAATGAAAGATGTGTACTGATTCCGAGGAAGGAGGTGTTTTCCAGCTCAGAATGTGCAATTGGTTAATTTCTGGGAACAAGGAAATGATGCAATCCCATTGAAAGAAGGGTCACAAGAAGCTTTGACCAGGGTCAGATATTCAAGCGAGCCCATGTTCACTTGGGCCTTCTACCAAGGGTCCTTGTTTTCCAACTCATTTTGGAACCCTGATCTAGAATATATATATGCAAAGTTTTGACTCAAGAAAGGAACAGACTTTAAAAGGAATTAGGGGATTTTGAGGAGACAAGGAGAAATTTATCATGTTCTTTTTCTTCCCAGTTAAATCAGGTTAACATTATATGTGTCCATATTTTACCTATTTTCCAATATTGAAAATAATTCTTTGGAACTACACAACACTTTCAGGATTGACAAAGCTCTGAAGAAACTTGTCTTATATGACGTGCATGAGAACAGGTGAGAGAGCCAGAGTAGATATCGACAGGCTACATTATACAAACTAGAAAACATTCTCATCAACTTGCTTAACACCATGCAATTAATTAATTTATTAATCTGTATAGAATTATCTCCAAAGAGAAAGTGAGATGGCTTACAAAAAAAATTTAAAAAAAAATCAGAGTCACTGAAACACAAGGACAAGAACATTGGAATAAAGGAGTAAGGGTCCATAGTGGATGCCAGTAGAGAACCCTCCTCTCACTCCATTTCATCTCTATTAGGCTGCCACGGAAACTGTGTGATCCACTGAGTGATGACTGACAGTTTTGTTGGCATTCAAAAAATAAAAATAAAAACACAATGCCAGCCAAAGCAGTAATTTTGACTGCATACAGCATGTTGCCCAGCACCTATTGAAATAATATTCCATGAAACATAAGCACTGAAACATCTAATCCAAACATGAATTCCTGTAGTTATCCTGCTTGGACTAGAAACTTAACCAATCAATAGACAGAGGCCAGTTGAAATGAGCAGAGTCCACAAAGAAAATTGGTCCATGAAATGTCACAGGCCTGAGATTGTTTTTCAGAGATGCATAGAAGTCAGTTTTAAAACTTGAAAGGTAGTATCTATTCTGGAATCAAGAACAACAGGCAGGCATAATAATAATCATAATGTCAAATGTTAAAATGATATCAACTTATATATTCATTGACCCAAGAACTGCTATAAGTACACACTGAAATCTCATAACAACATTGTGAAGTAGAAACTATTATTATCCCCCTGCCATGGAGGAAGAAAATGAGACACTGTGAGATTAAAACGTTATTTAAGGTCACACAGGTAATGACGCTTGAATCTAGTATAGTAACAGAGACTGAGTATCCTGCTAGGCACAGAAAGCAAAATCCATTAGATATTTACTCAGATGAACTACGTGTTTATGCATTTTTTTCTGATCCCTTCCTATTATCTTTTCCTTATATTTTCTGTTCTTATCATTTCAAATTAACATTTCACTAGTAGATACTCAGGGAAGCTAAAGATACCACTAAATTTAGAGAAAGTTCTTTAAGTTTCCTCAAGGAGTAGGAAGACTTCTGTTTTCCTTAAGTGATTTTCTTCTTTCTTAGTGTTCATTGCAGTGATTCTTATAATCTTTTACAGATTGCAAATCAGTTACTCACAGGTAGATGGTTCATCCTGGTGCTGCCATGGAAATTTAGATCAATGCCCTGCCAGGCCCCCACTTCTACATTTTCTTGATAAGAAGGGGTGTATGCTAATCCTTGTCAAACACTCTCAGCAACTGTCATGGCTAATCTCACCAGGGAGCCATATATTCAGGAATGTGAGCAACTAATTTTCTCACATTATTTAACATTTCAGTTCTGCACAGTAACAGTTTGATTAAACTTCAAGGGGGAAAGGTCAATAGCAAAACTACACATAATCTCTAGAGCATTCATTGAAAAGGAAAAAAAAGAATTCACTGATGTCAAGCAGAAGAATGATGTAATGCACTGTGAAAGGTATATTTCCCCTGGTAATCACTAGTGGTCTACAAGGTAAACATCTTTTTGTATTATGTAGAAATTTTGTATGCACACATCATGTGTTGCTACCATTTCTGCCTCCTGTTCTCATTCCACTGAGGGCTCTCCTCAGTGGGATTGTTCATATTCACCATGGGGCTGTGGGTTATGAGAGCAGCAGTCAGTGTGGGTGGCAGGGGGACGATGCTCTGAATGTTCATGCCTATGGGACAGTCTTCTGTACACCTGTCAATGAGGTAGGTAATTCCATAAGTGCTATTTCATTTACTTCTCACAATCATTCTATAAATGTGGTGGTGAGTTTTTTAACAAGATAAGGCAATTAAGGCCCAATGAGATGAAATCATATACTGTAAATGGGATACTTAGCAAGCAACCCTCCAAAGCTAGCACCTCCTGAGTGTGTCTGAATCTCTCCTACAACTGGGCTGAGACTGTATCTTGAGCTTATTTGCCATCTACCATCTTGATTCTATGCAGGACATAAATGGGGCCAATGAAAAGAACTTGCAAGGGACCAAATTTGCGTTCATTTTGGTATAGCCATTTCTAACAGTCCAGAAGCAGATGGCATAGACTTATCTTGGGATGTAATCCATGTACTGATACTGGAAGTGTTCCCAGAGAGGTAGTAGTGGTAGCATTGGGCAAAGAGACCTGTTTCAGTGCTTGCTAGATGTTGTAGAAGGGACTCTGGAGTTTACTGTATGATTGATCGCGTCATCAAAGACCCTACACAACAACTACCACAGAAACCTGTTCATCCAAAGCCGGGTATGTGTAGCAAGCTAAACAAGAGAAAGTATCCTGACAGTGTCAGTAACAGCTGAAAAGAGAAGAATTATTGAAGTATTTCTAGGGTTTAGAGTTGGTAACTGGTCATATGATAGTTTCAGGACAGAAGTTTTTAAGTATGACTCTTAGAAATTCTAGTCTGTATTTTTGAATGAGGTGAGTTGCTGGAAGTCAGTGGTCTTATCTTTGGGACACATGACCCATAGAGATTGACTGTTAAAATAGTGTGAGTTAAAAAAACGCTAAAACGCAAAGAACTTCAGAGACCTGAGGAGCTAAGGAGACATGATGACTAAATAGAATGAACCATTTTGGATTGAATCCTGAAAACGAACAAGGCAATTAGTGGAAATTTGGAAAAATCTGAGAACAAAAGAAAAGAAAAAAAAAAGAAAGCTTTGACAGTAATGTTCTCAACTTAGTATTGACAAATACTAATACACATACTATAAAAGATATTAACTTTAAAGAAAACTGAGTAAGTTAAAGGTATAGAGGAACTAATTGTATTATTTTTACCACTTTTTAATGAATAAGATAATATTAAAACTTTTAGTTACTTTTTAAAATTGAGGTTCATTTGCTCTGCCCTTCATGGTTTGCTTCAATTGATCTATTTTGTCGTAGTTTGATGTGTATTCTAATGTGTGGTTGTTTAATTTCTTACCTTGATCTGGAAAGCACCTCAGAGCTGATCTAGTCCAAACTGTGTTTCTATTTAATATATCTATATGGAAATAAGTGGTGAGATTTTGTTGGGTTGTAGCAGTTATATCAATCTTTATCTCATTATATTTGCTCTAATTTTTAATAAAAATTATTTATTTATTTACAAGGAGAGAGAGAGAGAGAAAGAGAGAGAGAGAGAGAGTGTGTCCAGTGCACCAGACCTTTAGCCAATGCAAATGAACACAACATGCATGTGCCATTTTGTGCATCCAGCTTTGCCTGGGTACTAGGGGAATCGAACCTGGGTTGTTAGGCTTTTCAGGCAAGAGTGATAACTTCTGAATCATCTCTCCATTTTAAATTTAGAGCCACTGTTGTGGTTTCTGTACATTTCAGCTCCCTTTTTTTCACCTACATGGCAGCATACTATTGGGTTGCTATGTAAAAATTCCAAATTACAGCCGGGCGTGGTGGCGCACGCCTTTAATCCCAGCACTTGGGAGGCAGAGGTAGGAGGATTGCTGTGAGTTCGAGGCCACCCTGAGACTACATAGTTAATTCCAGGTCAGCCTGGACCAGAGTGAGACCCTACCTCGCAAAAAAAAAAAAATTCCAAATTACCAGTCCCAATCCAGGCTAAGGTTACTGTTAGGTTGGGATGGGCTCCCAAAATGGAGTCACCATGGATTGGGAGACAGTGGAAGGAGATCAGCATGAGTTCTATGCCAGCCTGAGACTACCTAGTGAACTCCAGTCAGCCTGGGCTAGATCGAGACCTTATCGGGAAAAATAAGAGTCTTTCTCAATCTCTAGCCCTCATTTTACCTTTTTTTTCTTCAGGTAGGGTATCAGTCTAGCTAAGGTTGACCTGGAAGTGAATATGTAGTCACAGGGTGACCTCTACTTTTGGTGATCCTCCTACCTCTGCCTCCATAGTGCTGGGATTAAAAGTGTGTGTCACCATGCCAGGCTTTTTTTGTTTGTTTGTTTTGTTTTTGTTTATTTGTATGTTTTATTTGGTTTTTTGAGGTAGGGTCTCACTGTAGTTCAGGCTGAACTGGAATTCACTATGTAGTCTCAGGGTGGCCTTGAACTCACGGTATTCCTCCTATCTTTCCTTCCCAAATGCTGGGATTAAAAGCGTGCACCACCAGGCCAGGCTTTTATTTATTTTTATTTATTTATAGAACCAGAGTCCCTTGGCTTTCCAGGCAAGTGGCTTAACCACTAAGCCATGTCTCCATCTCTGGATTAATTTTTTACCTTCTTGGTTTTTCTAGGTAGGGTCTTACTCTAGCTCAGGACGACTTGGAATTCACTATGTCGTCTCAGGGTGGCCTAGAACTCACAGCAATCATCCAACCTCTGCCTCCTGAGTGCAGGGATTCAAGTTGTGCATCAACACACCTGGCATTCCAGCTCTTTTTTTAAGTTATTTTATTTTTGTTTATTTATTTAAGAGACAGGAATATAGAGAGATAATTGAAAATTATTTACCCACTATCTACTTCTGTTTTCAGATGTACTGTAATATTATCTTCAGATGTATGGTTAAACTGTGTGTGTCAGCACACACTTGTAATCCAATCATTCCGGAGGCTGATGCGGGAAGAGTGTTTGAGACTATCCTGGGATACAGAGCAAGACCTACTCTAAATAAATAATAAACAAACCAACGTAGAAGTGCGAAGTGTGGTTTCTGTTGTAGTTTCAATGGGAACTGTCCTCCACAGGCTCAAGTGTTTGAACACTTGATGTCCACCAGGTGGTGCTGTTTTTGGTGGTTTGGAACCTTTGGCACTGTGGCCTAGCTGGAGGAAGGTGGAGAATGGGACTTGGAAAGTAGTACCCACCTCTGGTTCTGACTCAGCTCTCAGCAGGGGTCAAGCCCCTGCTGTCATGGATGTGTTAGAGCTTTCAAGAAAGTTTGAGAGAGCGGTTAAGGTGTTTGCCTGCAAAGCCTAGGAACCCTGGTTCAGTTGCCCAGTTCCCATGTAAGCCAGATGCACAAGGGGGCACATGTGTCTTGGGTGTATTTGCAGTGCCTGGAGGCCCTGCTGTGCCTGTTCTCCCTTCTCCTCTGCCTCTTCCTCTCTGACTCTCTCTCTCTCAAGTAAATAAATAAATAAAATATTTTTTAAAACACCACCTGACTGTCAAGAGGATGTTAGGTCAGACACACAGGTGAACATTGCAAGGATTAATATTAGTTCTAGAAAGTTCGACTTTGAATCTGACCATCCCATCTCTCCACAATCAGAAGTTCTATCCTCAGAAATGTAGGTGTGGCTGTCTTTGGGAACTTTGGTTCACAAAGGCAAGGGGTTAAAACGGGCATCTGGGGTGGGAAAGATGGCTCAGCGGATAAGCCTTTGACTGTGAAGCCTAAGAACCCCGGTTCGAGGCTCGATTCCCAGGACCCAAGAAAGCCAGATACACAAGTTGGTGCATGCATCTAGAGTTCGTTTGCAGTGGCTAGAGACCCTGGTGCGCCAATCTCTCTCCCTCTCCTTCTCTGTCGCTCTCATATAAATATTAATTTTAAAATATTAATTTTAAAAAAGGAAGACTGGGCCCAGAAAAATGGCTCAGCAGTTAAGGCAAGTGCTTGCAAAGCCTAAGAACCTAACTTAGGTCAACTTAAATTCCCTTGTATGCAAGTCAAGTCAGATACATAGCGTGGGACAAGAGAGGAAGTTACAGGTCAGCCTAGGCTGGCCACCAACTCACTGAGATCCTCCTGCTTCTGCCTCCAATATCTACTGAGATTAAAGGTGCACCACCGCATTGATCCAGATTTTTAAAATATTTTAATTTTTATTTATGTATCATTTGTGTGTGTGTGTGTGTGTGTGTGTGTGTGTGTGTGTAGAGAGAGAGAGAGAGAGAGAGAAAGAAAGAAAGAGGCAGCTAGGAGAGAAAATGAGCACGTAAGGACCTCCAGCCACTACAAACAAACACCAGAGCAGTGTGCCAACTTGTGTATCTGATGTTAAGTAACCTTGGGATGGGGTTCAGAACAGGGGCAGAATGATTGCCTAGCCTATCTGGGTTCTGAGTTCCATCCCAAACCAGAAACAAAACAAAACAAATGAAATGCATGAAACTCAATGCAAAGTTTGAGATTTATCGAACTTGTGATTATACAATTATTTGTTTTGTTTTGTTTCTTTCAAGATAGGATTTCACACTAGTCCAGGGTGACCTGAATTCACTATGTAGTCACAGGTTGGCCCCACACTCATGGTGACCCTCCTACCTCTGCCACCAAAGGGCTGGGATTAATGGCACTGTGACCTAGCTGGAAGAAGATGGAGAAGCAGACTTGGAAAGTAGTACCCATCTATGGTTCTGACCTAAGCTCTCAGCAGGTGTCAAGCCCTGTTGTCATGGATGTGTAGTAGGAGCTGATGCCAGCCTGGAACTCAATGGCAATCATCCCATCTCAACATCATAGGTGCTAACAATAATAATTTATCAAAGGAAAGGTGGCACCGAGAGCATGAATCTCCTGTTTCTTTAGGATACAAGGGCACACGTCTCTTCCTTGGCAAAATGGAAGAGATTTATGTGCCGCTATTAAGCATCGATAACCTGTGATGGTTCAGCCATTGCATAACCATTTTCCCCTTTATACTCTCTAAGTCTGTACAAAAGTATGATAGAATTAAGAGAGATTTTAGAGCAACACTCCTATAATTCTAAGCGAGAGACCATAACTCTAAGAGACAGAGTGGGCAAAATAGGCACACTGAATAAAGATGTTCTAATCTGTTGTCAATTTGACTTGCCAATTAAATGTGTTATTAAGTTTTTCAGACTACAGCATACAGATGACATTATAAGTCAATTCTTTTGGGGCCGGGATATGGCTGAGTGGGTAAGAGAACTTGTTCTCTAAGCCTGAGGACCTGACGTGAAGCCTCAGCAAACATAATAAAAGGTGGGCATGGCCACATACGCATATAACCCAGTCCTAAGGACAGTAGAGTCAGGAGAATCACTGCAGTTCATGTCCAGCCAGCCTGGCTCCAAAATGGCTCAAAAAGCAGCAGCTCCAGATTCAGTGCCAGACCCTGCCTCATGGAAGGAAAATCAGAACACTGACAGAGGAAGACATCCAGCATTCTACTCTGCCTCTCCATCTGTGCACACACAAAGTCAATGCATTTGTCCTCCACTATATCAGAGAGAACTTCCGCCCCTCCTCCAAGAAGAAACTTTTACCATTCATTCTTAACCTGCTGCATTTGAAAACATGTATTCTTTGTATTAACAGAAGTTCCCTTGATCCACACAAGAAAAAAAATCATGGCACAGATTTCATAAGGAAAGCATACCCTTTAAGGTTTACAAATATCCACTGTATTATCATAATAAGCACCTAGCTATTTGGAAGTCATCAGTCAACTGAAGTGGCTTCCAGACATAATGAATTCTCAGCTGTCCAACTCTCAAGTGCATTTGGAAGGAAAGGCATGAAAAACAGAAGGGAAGAAATGATAGGGAACATTCCACTGAAAAGTTGAGACCTGGGTGCTACAAATGATCTCCTCTCACATGCAGAATAACCGGGGGACACATAACAGTGATTCCACAAAATCTTTCCATACATTTCTAACTCTTTGTTAATGATAAAAAGGGACTGTAAAGCCGGGCGTGGTGGCACATGCCTTTAATCCCAGAACTTGGGAGGCAGAGGTAGGAGGATCACTGTGAGTTCGAGGCCACCCTGAGAATACAGAGTGAATTCCAGGTCAGCCTGGGCTAGAATGAGACCCTATCTCGAAAACAAAAAAAAAAAAAAAAAAAAGGGACTGTAGTAAGGCCTTTTGTACGTGATTTACAAAATGGCTATTGAAGATGGAATAAGAAAATGCATGTATAAAATGTTCTACACATGGCTGCAAGCACAGCTTGGTGGTCAATGCCTACAAATCCTAAGGAAGCAGGTTTGACTCCTCATAACACACATAAGTCAGATGCACGTGCACATGGTGGTGCATGCATTTGCAGTAGCTACGGGCCCTGGTACATCCATATTCTCTCTCTCATAATAAATAAAATAGTGAATAAATAAATAACATTTTTCTTTAAAAAAAGTCCTACATTGGGCTGGGGATTTAGCTCCATTGGTAGAGGTCCTGTATTGTATGCTTAAACCTTTGGGTTTAACCCACAGCATTGTCTAGGTGCAATTTATTTTATTTTATTTTTTAATTATTATTTTTTATTGACTTTTAATCTTCCCACAGCATTGTCTAAAAGCAGGTGTGGTGGTGTATGCATAAAATCCCAACCATTGGGAGGTGGACTGAGGAGGATCAGAAGTTCAAGGACATCCTTTGCTACATAGTTAATTCAAGGTCAGCCTAGACTAGAGGAGACACTATCTCAAAAAAAAAAAAAAAAAAATACACAGCTACCAGCCGGATGTGGTGGTGCACACTTTTAATCCCAGCACTTGGGAGGCAGAGGTAAGAAGATCTTTGTAAGTTCAAGGCCACCCTGAGATTACAGCATGAATTCCAGGTCAGCCTGAGCTAGAGTGAGACCTTACATTGAAAAACAACAACAAAATATATACATACATACATATATATATATATATGTAGTCTCAGGGTGGCCTTGAATTCACAATGATCCTCCTGCCTTTTCCCCCTGCGTGCTGGGATTAAAGGCATACACCAAAATAACCAGATAAAAAGTGTATTTTTTATTTGCATGCAAAGAGATACAGAGACAGAGAAGGAGAGAGAGAGTGAATGGGAGTGCCAGGGCCTTCAGCCACTGCAAATGAACTCCAAATGCCTGTGCCATTTGGGTACTGGGTAATCGAACCTAGGTTGTTAGGCTTTGCAGGCAAGCACATTAACCACTGAGCCATTTCTTCAGCCTATAGATATTCTTTTTTGCAGTACCAGGGAGTCCAGGGTGTTGCATGCATCAGGCAAGTCCTTTCCACTGAACTATGCCCCCCACCCAGTTCCCAGTGCCCTAATAATTGCTAGAGAAACTTCTAAATACAAATATGATTGATACATCATCTTTAACAATTCCTTACTGCCCAGAAAACATCCACTGTAAGGCTTAAATTACTGAGACCTGGCAATGTTAGGGAGATCCCAGGCTGTGTCTATAAGGATAGTAATAAGCTACTACATGGCGTGTGTGTGTGGTTTTGTTTTGTTGTTTTTAATTTTATTTCCAAAGTAGGGTTCCACTGTAGCCCAGATGGTTCTGGAACATACTATGTAGCTCCATACTGGACTTGAACTCACAGTTATCCTCCCACTTCAACCTCTGAGTGCTGGCATTAAAGGTGAGACACCACATCTGACTGCCATACTGTTTTTATTTTAAATATGGAACCCTGACTCTCTCTGATAAATTATATAATTTTGTTGTTTTGTTTTTAAAATTTTTTATTAATTTATTTATTTTTGAGAGAGACACAGAGAGAGACAGACAGACAGAGAGGTAGAGGGAGACAGATAGAGATGGCGCGCCAGCAGTCTCAGCTGCTGTGAACGAAATCCAGATGTGTGCCCTTGTGGGCAAGGGCAGCATTGTGCCCCTGCATCACTTTGCATCTGGCTAAACGTGGGACCTGGAGACTGGAACCACTGGAGATTGGGGCCAGCATTCTTATGCTTAGCAGGCAGGCGCCTTAACCACTAAGCCATCTCTCCAGCCCTTGTTGTTTTGTTTTAAGGAAGGGTCTCACTGTGGCCCAGGCTGACCTAGAATCCTGGGTATTCCCAGGCTGGCCTTGAACCTATGGTGATCCTCCTACCTCTGACTCCCAAGTGATTAAAGGCATGCGCTACCATGCCTGGCTGATAAATAAACTAAAAAAATTAATATGGTATGCTTTGCGAATTTCCATGTCATCCTTGTGCATGGGGCCATTCTAATCTTCTGTGTATCATCCCAATTTTAGTCTACGTGCTCTGAAGAGAGTGAGCACTCTCTTACTATTTTTTTTTTGGAGAGTGACCCAGAGAGAGACAGAGAGAGGGAGAGGAAGACACATAGAGAATGGGTATGCCAGCAGCCTCTCAGCCACTGCAAATGAACTCCAGATGTGTGCGTCCCCTTGTGCATCTGGCTTACATGGGTCCTGGCGAGTTGAACCTGGGTCCTTTAGATTTGCAGGCAAACGCCTTAACCACTGAGCCATCTCTCAAGCCCTCAGCCCCCCCTTTTTAACCTACGTCGCATGATAAAATTGGATTGCAAGAAGAAAGTTCCAAATGACAAGGCCCAATGCAGGCTAAGGTTATTATTATGTCTGGACAGGCTTCCAGAATGGGGTCACCATGGATTGGGAGACAGTGGAAGCAGGATCGCCATGAGTTCCATGCCAGTCTGAGACTACCTAGTGAATTCCAGATGAAGCTGAGCTAGAGGGAGAATTTACCATGAAAAAATAAGAATACCGCTCCCTCTCTCTCTCTCTGGCCCTCAATCTCTCTCTCAATCTCTAGCCCACATTTTACTCTTTTTTTTGAGACAGGGTCTCATGCTAGCTCAGGGAGGAAGGAAGAAAGAAAGGAAGGAAGGAATCAAGAAGGAAGGAAAGGAGGAAGGGAGGGATGAAAGCAGAGAGGGAGGGAGGGAGAGAGAGACATAAAAAGAAAGAAAGAAAGAAAGAAAGAAAGAAAGAAAGAAAGAAAGAAAGAAAGAAAGAAAGAGCTGGGCGTGGTGGGCATGCCTTTAATCCCAGCACTCGGGAGGCAGAGGTAAAAGGATTGCCGTGAGTTAAGGCCACCCTGAGACTACACAGTGAATTCCAGATCAGCCTGAGCTAGAGTGAGACCCTACCATGGAAAACAAAATAATAATAATGATAATAATAATGATAATGATAATTAAAAATGAAATGACATAGCCGGGCGTGGTGGCGCATGCCTTTAATCCCAGCACTCGGGAGGCAGAGGTAGGAGGATCGCCGTGAGTTCAAGGCCACCCTGAGACTACATAGTGAATTCCAGGTCAGCCTGGGCCAGAGTGAGACCCCACCTCGAAAAAAAAAAAGAAATGATATGAATGAATGGTGTTGTCAAGAATGCTGGCAGTGAACAGGGTTTGAGATAGAGAGTGATGAATGGCCCAGGCTGACTGGCACCCCTGTTCAAATCCCCAGTCATCCACATGTGCCAGAGGGACACCACTTGCATGTTAAGAGGTCCTTAGTGCCTGCCTGCGTATATGCACAGGCAAATTCTTCAGGCTGGCCTGGAAACTCACTGTGCAGTTTCAGGCTGGCCTCCAAACTCACAGCGATCCTCCTACCTCTGCCTCCTGGTGTTGGGGATTAAAGGCACACCACCACGCCCAGCAAATTCATGTTTTAAAAAGAGCTTTGTTGAGGTCTCAGCAGCTTTGGGATTTCTGTTTATTTGGAGTTACTGAAAGCCTAAATATTAAAGCACACCCACCAAGGCTGGCGGAATTTTGTGGAAGAGAGGGCAGACAGGGGAAGGAATATCCAGGAGACATTGCGCACCCTGTCCCCCACGATGACTGCAGTTGTTTACAACTCATAACCCATTATTGGTGAATAACAGCAGTCCCGCTGAGGAGGGCCCTCAGCAGTGGGAGCAGGGAGAAGGACATGCATGGTACCAACACATGATACAAAAAGTTTCTACTTAATAAAAATAAAAAGAATAAAGAGAAACTTCTAAAAAGAGTTTAAGCTGGCGTGGAAGATGATGCCTTAAATCACAGTCTCAGAGCAGGTGAGTATCGCTTAGGCCACCCCGAGACAATATCAGTGACTCCAGCCCAGTCCATTACTGCCTGAAACCATAATTGAGGCTTGAGAGATGGCTGCATAAGAGTTATGCGCTTGCTCAGACTCACGTTGATCTCGAGAATTACGCCTCCGTATGTTCGAGGAGGCCCACCATTCTTCTCTCATCTCACTTCCCACCCAAAGAAAAATAGCACAGTGAAGTAAACGCCTTCACAGCACTGTGACGCAGAGGTAGAGGATCAACACGAAGCTGAGTGTTACTTCTGAGATTACGTAGTGAATACGTCAGACGTGCTAGAGTACCCTACTCGAAACAAATAATAATTGTACTTGCAATAAATACAAAGAAGCTTTGCTGAGTATAAATTTGAAAAGATGAAAGGCACATGTATAAGGCAATTTCAAATCGAGGCAGCCGTCTGATCTCACGCAATGTTGTTACTCCAGCATAGAAGACATTCCGACGCCGCTTTTGCAAGGAACAACTCCAGCCTGTATCATTTGTAATATGCGGTCATTACAGCTAATAGATATGACAACTCGACGTTGGGACAACTCATGGTGAGGCAGAGGCAGGCGTGGCATACCCAACATTGTCATCAACCTACCCGCACGTAAGTTATTCCCTTTTCAGATCTTCCTCATCCTCTCAGCTTACTTGACCATGTTCGTACTTCACATCTTCACTACGTCAAAAGAGTTGTAGTTCGTCTGAAATAGGACTGTCTCTATTCAACATAGTAATCAACTGTGAGTTGGGAATGCTCTGGAGTCCATGACATTTTGTGTTTATTCCATCTCTGACACCATTTTCAAATGCACTACAGCCTTCTTCTCTTCTCCCACCCCCAAACACAAAAGCTTATCGAAACCCACACAGAGGCAGTCAAGGAGCCTCAGCAGTGGGACTGCTTCTGGCAAACACGCCAATGCATATTATGTCAGCCAAACTGCCCAGAAGCCTTCTTGTTCACACTACAGAGCCACGCCACTGTGGTTGAGAAGCCTCAGATCCCAGACATCAGTTGGTGCCGAGCAATAGTGCTCACTGAAACACCAAAACTCACCCGCTCACGTTACGCAGCATGTAAGAAAGCAGCACCAAGCGGTCGCAAAGTTTCTTCCGTGAGTCATAAACGTTCGACATTCACGATCACAGTGCCTGACACTACCTACGCAAGATCATCGCATTGAGAAAGACAGCGACGCCCTGAAATTGGCCGAGAGGGAGGGGATATGATGGAGAAAGCCAAAGGGACGTGGGCGGAGGCGAGTAACAGTGATACCGTTCGCCACCAACAAGTTATCAGTAAAAATAAATAACACTTAACCCGTGGAGTGCAGATCGCCGCCAAAGCGTCAGCTTTCTCCACCACATATTTATTTTCCCAGGTCAGCTTGACCAGAGACCTCAATTAAAACAATATAATAAATAAATAAATAACAAATGTCAAATAGTCAAATATAGTTGCACACCCAAAGACTTGGGATCACTGCTTGAGGTCACCTGAGCTCACATAGCACTCCAGGTCAGTCAGGACCAGTGCGAGACCACGAAAACCAAAAATAAAGCCAAACAAATAAATAAATAGTCAGTCAACAAATAAAATAATAAAAACAAAACATGATTCAAAGGTAACGCAGTCTTCAGGAGTTCACCTGAGAACCAGCCTGAAGATTGCTCTCAGACATGGGAGCAATGCAGTTACAGAATGCTCACTGCCCGACTTTCAGTCTGACAGAAGGAGAGAGACAAGAGTCAATCCCAAAGAGGAACATGGGATTGCGGTGAAGTGTTAGGTGCTGAGACAGCATCAGGAGCAAAGTCTCAGTACCTTGGGAGAGTGAATTAAGCCTGAAATCCTAAAAATTTCCTTCAAGATAACAGATCAGTCCACTTGCCAGTTTGCTTTCTACTTCATGAAAGCAAATAAAATCCAGTTAAAACAGTAAAAATAAAACTTTGGGTCGGTCAGCCATTTAAGAATCGATAATGAATCCCGAGTAGGATGGTGCAACAATAAAACAGCACTGGGATCACTGTATCTTCCATTGGTTTGTCATTGTTGTGTTGTTACAGATTAAGCAGCTAATAGAGCACATTGTATTTCTGGAGTTATTCATACTAAAAAGCTCAGAAACAACCGGTAGAAAAACAAATGAGGAGATCAGAGAAAGCCATTGGAACTTAAGTCTAAACAGATTCACGAAATTCCAGAGCAAGAGCACGCCAGAATATAATTTGACACAAAGCGACTGTTGGCAAAGAATTTTTCCTTACCATTTTTAAGCTACTGTAGCGTTTTCAGAATCACATTAAAGAAATTTATTAGCCCTGATTTCAGGTTCAGAATAAACATGGGGTTAATTACTCTGCAGAGGTTTCGATGGTGGCTTGCTTTTGTTATCTCTTCGTTCGAGATCTTTTCATAATGTTTTGCTATAGAATTATTGAAGCCACTTTTATTTATAAAGCTTGGTCATCAATTGAGAAACACGATTAATTTCTGATTCAAGAAAAATTCTATAACACATATTAAAACATTGTCAAACTTAATTTATCAACATAAAAGATCATAAAACAAGCCAATCATGGTCAATGGCTCTAGAACGCTTGTTAAGTTTAATTAGTTACGACAGTGTCTCGAAGAGTTCAAGGTCTTTTGATTATCCACTGTCGCTTGACCAAGAAAAGCTGAAGGCATCTTTACAGATTGCCGAGGGAAAGGAAGTGGGAAGTGAGAAGGAGAGAGGAAGAGGAGTATATACAAAAAGAAATAAAGAGAAGAGTCAGGAACAGAAGAAAAAGAAACAAAGATCTGCCAAATGCTTTCTCAGTCTGCAAATCATTATTTTAAATATTCATCCTTCTCATTTACAGGTGAAAGAACAGGAAGAGACACGGAGAGACAGTGTTGATTGTTAGCCTGAGTCACCGGCACCTGTCTCCAGATGCATTGCACACCCACCTGGCTGTTAACTTGGAACCCGTTGAGCAGGCAAGTTCTCATCTGCCATCTCATCTTCTCTGGCTTCATTTTATCTTTGTCTTTTGAGTGTTCATCAGTCTAAGCTGACTACATGTAAATTAGGTGTTCATCACGCAGTGATACCATCCTTCGCTCGAGCGTTGGGATTCAATGTGCGCATTGAAACAGGCCTGGCACTGCAGCCTTTAAAAAAGTTATTTCCATTCTGCCTATTTTATTTGAGAGAAAGGCATAGAGTATGATTAAAAATTATTTTGCTCACTACACTAGATGGTTCACATGTAAAAGGGGTTAAATAAAGCTAAGCACAATACTTGTAATCCGTCACCAGATGTTTGATAGTGAGTTAGCGTTTGAGACTAGTCTCGGGACAGCCATGTTATCACAGCTCCCAAATAAATAATAAATAAATCAAACATATAAGGAGAAGTGGGCTTTCGTTGTGCCTTCAGGGAACTGTCCTTCACAGGTTCAAGTGTTTGAACACTTCAGTTGCCTTGGGTGGTTTGAACCTTTGCTACCGTGAGAGCCTGGCTGGAGAAGGTGAAGAATGGGATTTCAGGTACTCACCTTCGGTTCGACCAGCTTCTGCCAGGTCAAGCCTCAGCCAAACACGGATGTGTTAGAATTTCCAGAAAAGCTTGAGAGAAAGGGTTGTTGTTCGCAAAAGCCTAAGAACCCTGAGCTCAATTGCTCAGCCTCCCAGACATAAAGGCACATGAAACTGGGGTGTGTTTGTGTTGAGGTTTGCCAAAAGTCTGATTCTCTCTCTTCTTCTTCTTTTTCCTTCTTCTTCTTCTTCCCTCTTTCTGTCACTACATAAATAATTAAACACATAATACCTTAAAATAAAATTGAGCAGTTAAACAGCAGCATGTGCTGCAAAGTCAGTCTGCAGCAATTCAGTACGTCAGACCATAAATTCAGACAAGAGCAGTCAGCCGGTCGCCAATCACGAGATCTCTTCAAACGCCAGCTCAACATTTCCACAGGTGTGTACTGCATGTCCGATTTCCAAAAGTATTTTAAGTTTTATTTATTTATCATGTGTAAGCAGGACAGAGTGAGCAGCCGAGAAAAGAAAATGAGCATACAAGGACTCAGCCACTACGTCAAATGCCAGACCAGTGTGTGCTACCTTGCATACTGACTTTAGATGGGGTGCAGTGCAGCAGGAGACAAGATTTAAAGCCTGGGGTTCCCGAGCCGCACAACACAGAAACAAAACAAAAAACAAAAATGAAATTAAGGAAACTCAATGTAAAAGTTGAGATTTATTGAAACTTGTGATTAGAAATTTAATCATTTATTTATTTACTTGTTTGCCTTGCTTTGTTTTGCCTTCTTCCAGGTAGGGTTTTCCACTCACAGCCCAGGCGACTGTAATTCACCAGTGTCCAGGGCACCTGAATTGCTCATGGCGATCCTCCTGGCTTGTCTTTCCTGAGTGTTGGGAATTACGCCTGTGCCATGTTTTTTAAAATATTTATTTTTATTTATTTATTGCAGCAGAGTATGGGAAAGAGAGAGAGAAAGAGTGATAATGGCGCACTGAACAACCTTCTCAGCACCTGGTGCTTGGCTGGGACTGACCAGATGCTTAGGTGCCGCAGGCAACAGCTTTACCGCTGCCATTTTCTCCAGCCTCAAAGATCTTTTAACAGGTAGTCTGTTTGGGAGCCAGGGGCTCGAAGTCACCCTTGGCGGCACATGCCTTAACTCACACTTAGAATTGGGGAGGCAAGGACCAGAGCGAGTCTCAGACCAGCCTCCGAGGCCAACACGTGAAAAATAAGAGTTTTCTCTACTCCTCCTTCTCAATCTAGTCATTTGCTTTTTTTTGTAAATTGTGGCTGAGACCTGAATTATACCAGGGTGGCTTAGTCCATATCTGCTCATGCCGAGGCTACAAAGATAATACCAGGCCTGAAGCTGTTTTAGTTTGCAATGGTCTCATTACATACCACTGTATTTAGCAGGTTAAGCTTGCAATCCTGCCAAAATGATAGCTTTTTAGCAACCACACCTGGAAGGGGTTTTTCCTCCTCCTCCTTCTAAATTTTTATTTAAAAATACACACACACACACACACACACACACACATATAGCTTTATTTAGTTTATTTATTTATTTGAGAGAGAGAGAAAGAGAGAGAGAGAGAGAGAGAGAGAGAGAGAGAGAGAGAGAGAGAATGTGGAAAAGTAGGCCTCCAGCCACTGCAAATGAGCCCAGATGTACCTGTGCCCCTTGTGCATTCAGCTTGCTACATGGCCCCAAATCAAACTGATTTTTTCATAGAAAATGTCTTAACCGATGTCATCTATTCAGCTCAACATTTTATTTGTTTATTTATTTATTTATTTATTTATTTATTTGTTTATTTATTTATTTATTTATTTATTTATTTATTTAAGATAGAGAGAGAGAGAATGGAAAAGAGTAGATAGTGTAAAGACACGCACTGGCCACATGGGACTTGGAACAACAGTACCTAGTTTCAGCCATGCATCTGCAAGCCAGGCTTTTCCAGCCCCATTCTTTCTTAAATTAAAATTATTCGCCAGAGTTGTTAATTTGAATAAAGAATAAATATTGCACAAGCTCATAGGGGATGATCTAAAAATTGGTTTTATTTCAACAACAGGGCGAAGCTGCTTTGTTACCGAAAATGAGCCTTCCGTAGTTGTTCGCGCTGATCTGAGTTCGTGTTGCGGCTCACCTGGATTCGGGAGCGCAGCGGATACACCGCTTCTTCCAGAAAGCTCTGCAGTTTCACCTCGCGTCTATCGATTATTCATCACCCATGCACACTCTTTCATTACACGGTTGACACCGCGTGAATGCGTCCGAGCGGAAATCAACGTCAGTCTTCTTCTTTCCTGACCAAATCGTGTCACTGGAGCCAGCGCTCATCAGCATCAGGGCGCTTTCCGGCTGGACACATAGCGTGCCGTAGAAGGTAGATCCATCATGTGCCCCAATTGATATGTATTATTTTTTGAGGAAAATATATTTTGTGAGGGAGAGATATTTAAGTAAAGAAGTAGCACCTGCCCTAAGCCTACAACACGATCTCTGTCTTCAGCTGCTCAATCTTCCAGGTCCCAGATGCAAAGTGACGCAGTGGCTAACGCTGCACTCGGGTGCGCAGTACGGGATTTCAGCCACAGCAGCCGAGCAGATTTTGGCGCGCCATCTCGTCTTTCCTTTCCTTCAAATTTCTCTCCAAAATAAAATCACATGCATATTTTTGTTGTTGTTGTTGCCTGTTTTAGCAGGCAAGGTGAAGCTATCATTGTCTCAGCACTGAGGCAGGCAAGAAGATCATGTTAAGGTCATCTCGAGACTAGAGTTCCAGGTCGCTTGAGCATGAAGACTTGCTTCCTCGAAAATCAAAACCAAAACTCGCATACCTGAGGGTGGCCTGAATCACACGATCCTCCGTTTTCCAGCTCCTCCTCTTGAGTGCGAATTGCTGCATGCCACCACATTAGTTAAAAAGTGTATTTTATTATTTACGCAAGGAAAGATACAGAGACAGAGAGGGAGAGACTGAATGGGGAGCACCAGGCTCAGTCACGGGCCTGTTACTCTTTGTATCTGGCTTACATAAGTACAGAGAATGTAACCAGTTGTTGTCATATTAACTCAGCTGGAGCCATTTTTCCGTACATACCTTTTGCAGCACAGGAACACAGTGAATGTGTGTCAGGCAACTCTTTCATCACCATCTGTTTCAGTGCTCCACCACTGTTATAAAATAGATTCAAATACAGCTGACAATGTCATCTTTACCATTGCTCGAAAGATCACTGACAAGCAGGTGTTGGGAGGAACCATAATGTGTCTATAAGAAGGTAATAAGTTAGCTACAGCGTAGCCAGGTGTGGTTTGTTGTTGATGTTTTTTAATTCTTAAAGTGGTGAAAGATTAGTCACAAGTCTTTTGTTGTAGCACAGAAGGGGGAACTTGAGCCTGTCAGGTAGCCATGCCTTTATTGTGGGTCTATCGGCCTGAGCCACAACTCAATGTGACAGTGATCCAGGGTTTTCCCACCACTGACACAGCAAACTCACCAAACACCACAGCTGACCTGTGACACAGTCAGTTCTGCCAGAGCTCTCCCGAATACTCAGCTCCGGTTACTTGCTTGTTTTTTATTTCAGTATTCTTTGTTTTGTCAGGTAGAGCCACTCTGTAAGCTCAGGCCGACCTGGAATTACCATGTGTCCAGGCGGCCTTGAACCTGGCTCATCTTGCCTCCTAATGTGCTGGGATTAAGACGAGGCATTAGCTCGGCTTGCTTTTTTATTTCTATTTTATTTGCCTTGAGAACTGGCCGAAGCCCAGGTGCCGACTTGGAATTCACTATGTTCGTGACGAGCCATCCTCAGTCTTCACCAGCCTTCGGAGTGCCGGGAGCCAAAGTCACATGCCCGGCCATCAGCCACCGCTTTTGCTCTGCTTTGAAAGAGCGTTTCAGTGCCGGCCTTCCGAACTGCCGACCTGCTTCACGCCTTCAGCGTTGTTCGCTTCATCAACACAGCCTCAGTCTTCCGGATAACAACGGCGATATTGAGGGGTCATTTATACCGACCAAAAGAGCACGTTTCAAATGCCTCATCGAGATGCAGCAAATTGTCCACCAGTTTCAGAAAGCATGAGCACCGGAAGGAAGGAGAGGAGAAGTTGGGGATAGGGAGGAGCAGAAGGAAGATGAGTGAAAGGGAAGGAAGGAAGTGACTTATCTAGCGAAGGAGGAGTGAGAGTTAGGAAGGAGGAGAGACACATAGTTAAAGAAAAGAAAGAAAGAAAGAAAGAAAGAGAAAAGAGAAACAAATTAAATAAATAAACAAATGAAAAGAAGGAGCGAGTGTAGCAGCAGCAGCAGAGTAGTGTGGAAAGCAGCAGCTGAGGCAAAGGAGATCGCCTGCTAGAGGTCACCCTTTAGCACACATAGTGAATTCAGGTCAGCCTGAGCCAGAGTGAGACCTACCTGGAAACTAAAAATTCGATAATAATAATACACATAATAATAATAATATCAATAACAATACCAATAATACAAAAATAAAACGATATTATGAATGAAATGCAAGCTGACAATAATCACAGCAGAATAGACTTGAGATAACAGGGTGAGAATGGTAGTGACAATTATCATTTTCTTCTTTCCTATCATGGCCCTGAAAAGCAAAGACAGCTCATTACCTTTCACCATGTCTGCCAAGACTCTTTTCTAGGTATTCATTTTTGAATTTAGAAAGAGAGAAAAACTGACGCAGACAAGAGCCTTACCGGGCAGCTTCTGGAGTGAAATTCATTTCTATGCCTCTCTCTCTCTTCTCTCTCTCTTCATATATATATATATATATATACATATATATATATATATGCCAGATACTGTATGGCAGCATCATTTGTTGCTGCCATGATTACCTTTCATCCTTGCCCCATTCTTACTGAGGCCTCCTCAGTGGTATTGTTGCGCTCATGGGTTGTGGAACAAGGTCATTCATTGTGGTGGTGGGGATAATGCTTCTGGATACTTCATTAAAAGTGAAGCTTCTGCTGGGTTCTTCATTCTCCTTTCTTTCATGTGTTTTAAGGCTGAGAAGCAACATTAAAAGTAGACTTGTACGAACACTTCACTGCAAGACAGAATACCCATTTAAGGCCAGCTTGTAGTTTTATGCTAACTTTCATATATTTATATTGATATCTTTTATAAACAACCAGTAAAACAGGGGCATAGGCACATTACCTTAACTCAATTTATGGGCAGTAGTAAGGACATTTATTGAAGTCAAACTCTTGAGACAGAGGAATTTGTGTTGTGTTGTATCATACTCATCAAAATTGGAATCTCGCGAACAGTAGAGTCAACATCATATTGTGAGTTTCATTGTTATGTTGTCAGGTCAGTACATTGCACATCAGTCAACAACATGGTGGTACACTACACGTTAGGGAGGAGATTGCTGTGCCAGTTTCAGACTAAATAGCGAATTAAGCTATAGCAAGACTCATTCGTACGTCTAACGTATATCACTATGCTTATAACAATACAAAATTACTAGCTCCCGCTTTCAGTTGCCTATACGATTACCTGATCAACAGCCTTGCCATAGTTGCCTGTTTCCAGTGGCAGTGTGATACTTCTGGCTTGAATTAACAGTGAAGCTAAAAGTTACCAGACATGGTGTTAAAGACAAGAAACAGCCGATTCCCGACATACCAGTGAATATTACAGCGTACGAAACAGTTACGAAGCACACGAAATGTGGTTATTAATCAAAATTACATAAAGTTAATTCTGATAGTTACCGTACAATCATTTATTACTCCATAATTTTTTGCTACCAGTCACTTGAAAAAATTAAAATATAGACACAGATAGCTAATGAAGATAGCAACAGTCTGTTACTTCTAGCAATATCTTGAAACAGAGCGATTGAGAGTATCATTATATATTCATTAGTTTTTTCGATAAAAGGCGGAAAATACTTGTTTATATAGTAAGAAATAGCTTTGTGTTTTTTCACAACCAATAAAGTTGCAGTGAAGAACACTTTACGATAGCGTATGACTCCAAACACTGTAGGCACCAGTGAATTTTTTGATTTTATATTAGACATGTTAATCTCCAATGATTAATTATCTGCCTTTCAACTGCCATTTCCACGAAATCACAGTTCATCTTCGTCAAAAATTCGAACCAAAAAGAGACAGCAATATTTACCGTAGCAGATGAAAACAGAGCGCGAAAAGACGCACACAAGAATTATCTGTTGAAGGCAACCATCAATACCTCGCCAGTCAGTTGATTTGAACTCAATAGTCACCACTGAAAGACGTGAGCGTGTTGCTAAGTAGCTGGCAAAGAGTGAAAGGTACACTTCTGCTCTCATAGCCATCGCAGCCTCCATTAGAATTAGACTGGACAGTACAAAAATATTAGACACAGTCATTATTGTACAAAGTTCATTTACCTTCTAGTGTACTTGATCATGGTTTTCATTACAAGTCAGTTTAACTGGATTATATAAGTACATTCTCAAACACTATACATCGAAATATTCTCGATCAGCACTTAGTTTATAGATCAGAAAGAGAATG
Organism: Orientallactaga sibirica; assembly: GCA_036365145.1. Taxonomy (NCBI): domain Eukaryota; kingdom Metazoa; phylum Chordata; class Mammalia; order Rodentia; family Dipodidae; genus Orientallactaga; species Orientallactaga sibirica. The sequence goes on along the minus strand of JAEOAD010001083.1, from coordinate 52,670 downwards.
TTGACAAAGCTTTTCTGCAGATCTGTCACCAGTAGTTTACACATTATCAGCCATTTCTTTATAAAACTGGAGCTATTTAAATGAATTTTTCTAATTATTACACAGAGAGAGGAGGAGTGGAGAAAATAAGACAAACAGTTTCAGGCCAGCAATGAATTCATGCATGTAATCTGTATCTGGCTTTCCATGGGCACTGTGAACCTCAGACCTGCTTCAGGTTCGTTACCATCCTTCCGCAACTGCTTTGAACTGCGCCCCAGGCATTTGATACCAGTAAAACAAGTCAGATATATCAGTCGTTGGGAGTGATTCCGTTTCCAGTAGCGACACATATTGTCCGAACACTTCATTTGTATAATCTCCGTTCTTCAACATATCTGAGCACTCAATAAAAAGTCACATTCACAGTGGTGGCTTATTTAACTCAAAGCACGGGGAGCAGATAGAGATTCTTCTTGAGCTCACAGTCACCTCTGAGCACACGAGTGAGACCCCACATGAAAATAGCAAACATCACGCAAGGGATTGCAGGGTGAGGAGGCAGATACAGATGGATGAAAATACACGGTGAAGGAGTTACTCCTGCCGAGCTCAATAGTGAACCTTCCTTGCATCAGGGTACTCTTCAGCAGAGCCAGACATACTGCATGGTGTTCGCGCAAGGTTCTCACTGTACTGGTGGCGCTTATTCAACATTTCGTTATATAGGCCCGTGCCTTTGTTACGCGAGATAAAGGAATGAATTGCACAGATTTCAAGGCAGACTTGCGTCTTCATTACCGAATGTTCAGGAAATAAGTGTACATCTGAGCTCCTTGTGTATATGTCACGCACACAGCAGGCTGTACCATATATTGACAGAAAACCGTAGCCACGAAACAGATGTTTGAGAAGCACAAATCACAATCACATATAGGCCTGGTGTTCGAAAGCTTGAACCAAATTTTTCCCATGGTTTGGATTTAGCAGTCGGCACTACTTCGACAATCATAAACAAATGTGTCTGAAATCAGGTTTGGCCAGCTAATGAAGATACGCTAAATGAAATTCAGAATCGTTTAAACTGCATTATTTTACAATATTCTAAACTCAGCCTTTTGAATATTTTAAAATTATTGGAGAGTGGTTTAGTACATGGTTAGACTCTCCAGTTCTTTCGATGTAAGCTTCAGATGGATAAGGATGTTAACATGCACTGGAGTTCACTTCCAGTGGCTGGAGGCCTCTGGCATGCCATTCTTCCTCCTTCCTCTAGTTCTGTCAGTGTCTGCGGAACATATTTCAGAGCAGAGACAGCAGTAAAGAATGTAAGTACGGGCACACTCACAAACAAACTCAGATACATGTGTTCATTGCATTTACTCAGCATGTAGAAACTAAATATCAGGCTTTGCTGCCAGTGTCTTAACCACCGAGTCATCTCCAGCTCTTCTACTATCTTTTTCACTCTAGTTCAAAGCCGACCTGAAATACTGCCAGGGTGGCTCGTCCATGGCAATTCTGCTCATTATGTTTTCTCGTTATTCAGCAATATTTAATAAAGAGCAAGATAATGAGGCAGTATAGAGAAAGCAAGAGACGAGATTTTTCTTTTTTCATTTTTTATGCGATTAACCATTTGAGTTACTCAACAGCTTCGAAAGAGGTAGACAGCAAAATATCAGTTTATCATGGAATTATTTCATCTTGAATAATGGCATTTAAACATGTATTTTCCTAATACTAACTTTCAGAAGGAATTAAAACACAATATGTATAACAATAAGAACAGCAATAGTAATCTTCAGCCCTGGTTAATTGGCTGGTCATTCATATTAGTTCAACACACATTCAACACAGACAGTATTCATAGCACCTGTTCAGTTGTCAAAATAATTCAGATGTTAATAATAAAAGGAGAATGGTAAGAAAAACTTAGGAAACCACTATCTTTTCAACATGCTTGCTGTTTTGTTTCATCTGTTTTTGCTTGGAGACAGGCTGTCTTTGCTTCTTTCGACTGGTGTGACACTTGCTATGTATTCAGACCGGTCGCCGAAGGTGTTCAATCCTCCATAGTGCTACACGAACATATCACCTGGTCGCTACGGACTGTGTCTTCTGTGGTTCTCAGGGGAGAAAAGCACTGATTTCCGCATTTGCGTTTAAAGCAATATCATCAATACTTGCACTTTCACCCTCAATCGGTGTTTTCGAAGTTGCATTTAACGCAATTCCTCGTTATCTCTTTGTGTTCTTCGAACAGCTGCCATTATTAATGAGCTGCGCACTAGTTGCCTTTAGTGCTCTGCCGTATTCTGCTATAGTCAACACCTTTTTCATCACTCCTACATAGAGTTATTTTCAACAGGTAAGCTCAATAGAGAGGTTGATTTAAAAGAAAATTAGAGAATTGGCATATATAACTGGTAATATTAATACAGATTGGAGAGTCTGAACATAAGTCCATTGCATCTTAGCAGTTGTATTCAAAAGCAGACATTTGTTTTCTTTCAAAAAAATACTTAGTCAATATTGTCTTTAATCTCTAGCATCATTGTTTTCACTCAAAAAATGAATTGTGTCACAAGATGTCTGCTGCTCAAAATAAATAAAAAGAAATAAATAATAAATGTTTTATTGACTGATGAATTATAATAAATTAGAGACTTAAATATCAAACATGTTTTAGAAATGATATACTTGAAAGCATGAACATTTGTTATCATGTTTCGGTAAAAATTTCAAATAAATAAATAAACAAATAAATAAATGAGAATAAATAAAAGAAATAAATTATAATACAGCCAATTATTAAATATTTGGCATTCATTTTATCTCATTAATTAAATGAGTGGAATAGGATTATAGGTTGTATTTTTCAACTGTCAGTCATTTGTATAGCACCTCATTAATCTGTATTACTTGTATTACACTTTTATTTTTTCAATTTTTCTTTTATCTGACTTTCTCATTGAATTCAATATAATAGTTTTCCTGTTATTTTAACTTGAAATGGTAAGCAAGAACATGATAACAAATGATTTCATAGTTTCCAAATATATCCATTTCTAAAAACATGTTTGATGTTATACATTTAAGCTTATGTTACCTAGATTTATTATAATAGCATCAGTCCAATAAAACTTCATAATGTGCAAATTAGGTCTTATAATTTATTTATTTATTTATTTATTTATTTATTTATTTATTTATTTATTTTTTATTTTGATTTACCAGGTAAGGCCTCATACTAGTCCAGCTGACCTGAAATTCACTCTGTAGTCTCAGGGTGGCCTTGAATTCACAGTGATCCTCCTACCTCTGCCTCCCGAGTGCTAGGGATTAAAGGCAAGCACCACCATGCCCAGCTAAATTATTTATTTTTTTGAAAAGAAAACAAATGATAGGCATTTCATAATGATGGTTTATTGTATCTGCTTTGGGTACAATGAAGGCTATGTTAAATGGATAAGTTTCCTTTCTTCAAATCTGTAATAATATTACCAGTTATATATGCCAATTCTCTAATTTTCTTTAAAATAATATCTTTATTAATTACCCTGTTAGAGAAATAACTCTATCTTAAGTGATGAAGAAGTGTGGCTATAGAGTAGAATACAGCAAACACTGCGGGCCAACTAGGTGCACAGCTCTTAGAAAATGATCCATTTAATGTAGAAAGCAGCTGTTTTCAGTAGACACAAAGAGAATGAGTAATAAGGAATTGCATTCATTAACAACTTCAAAAGTATGATTGGAATTGAAGAATTTTTAGTATTTATTAAATGTGCTTTAAAAACACAAATGCAAATAATTGCTTTCTCCCTGAAATTTTTTTTCATCCTGCCCTTCAATCTGTGAAGAAACAGTCCAGAATTAGAGAAACCAAAGCTATGCTGACCAAGGTGATACATGTTTGTAATGCTAGCACTATGGAGGATGAGGCAGGGAGACTGCCCACAGTTCAGCAAGGCCAGTCTGAGCTACATAGCAAGTATCACACCAGTCAAAGAAAGAAAGCAAGACCTTGTCTCAAAATAAAACAGATAAACTAAAACAACCAAAGCATGTTAGAAAGATAGTGGTTTTCTCTAAGTTTTTCTCTGATATAACTTATTCATTATTTTTATCTACAAGACTAACCTCTTGACACAGCTTGGACAGGTTTTATGAAATACTAATTCTATCTTGAATGTCTGAAACAAGTATTGGACTAATATGGATGACCAGCCATATCACATTTAGTGCTGTCTTCCAGGTTTTAGGGATTTTCATTTGTTTGTTTGTTTTGTTTGTTTGTTGTATTACATGTGTGTTTTTGAATCAGGCTTCACAGAAATTTAGAGTACATTAGGAAAAATACATGTTCTGCAAATTAATTCATGCCATTATTCAGGAGTAGATAAGACCATATGATGGCTGATGTTTTTTGCTTTTCTTCCTCCTACCTCTTTCAAGCTGTTGAAATTAAAACATTTTATTTTTTATTAAAATCCAACTCAGAGAGTGGTTAGAAAAATAACGCAAAAATGAAAAAAAAAAAGAAAAATCTCAATCTCTCTTCACTTTCTCTCTGCCTCATTATCTTAACTCTTTGTTAAATATTGCTTTAGATAACTGAGAAGAGGGCCACTTGGTAGGCAGAGGTAGGAGGATTGGCAGTTATGAGTTTGAGGCCACCCTGAGAATGCACAGTGATTTCCAGGTCAGCCTGGGCTAGAGTGAAAAAAAAAGATAAGTAAGAAGAGCTGGAGATGACTCAGTGGTTAAAGGCCCTTGCTTGTAAAGCCTGTTGGCCTAAGTTTGCTTCCCCAATACCCAGGTAAAGCCAAATGCACATAGTGACACATATATCTGAAGTTTATTTGTAGAGTGAGGGACCCTGGCATGCCCATGCACACATTTCTCTCTTCTCTCTACTCACAAATAATTTTTTTAAATTTACTTATTAGAGACAGAGAGAGGGAAAGAGAGAGAGAGGGAGGGAGAATGGGCATGCCAGGGCCTCCAGCCACTGGAAATGAACTCCAGATGCATGTGCCTCCTTATCCATCTGGCTTACATGAGAACTGGAGAATCGAACCGGGATCCTCTGGCTTTGCAGGCAAACACCTTAACTGCTAAGCCATCTCTCCAGCCCCCACAATTAATTTTTAAAAATTCCAAAAAGACAACAAAGAAGGTTTAGAATATTGTAAAATAATGAAGTTTTAGAAATAATTTGAATTTCATTTATCATTATCTTCCATTAGCTATTATTATGACCAAACCTGATTTCAGACCTACATTTGTTTTATAGTTGTCAAGTAGTGCATAGTAATATGACCTTTTTAAACCAAACCATAAGGAAAAAATTTAGTTTTAAGCTTTCAGATTTTTTAAATGATAGGCCTATATAATGAGATTGTGATTTATTGCTTCTCAAAACAATTATCATGTTTCATTGTACAGTTTTCTATCAATATATGAATGTTTTGAGCCCTGCTGTGAGCAAGGCATCTTCAAAAGTATGACATATACACAAGGAACTCAAGATATTACACTTATTTCCTGAACATTACATTGTGAGATACAGCACAGAATCCTGGCTTGAAATCTGTGCAATTCATTTCCTTTATCTCACGTAACAAAAGGGCACAGATTTTAATATAACAAGTATTGAATAAAGCGCCACCAGTGGCTTGTGGTGGGAACACTTGTACTTTGAACCATACAGTATGTCCTGGCTCCTCTTTGGAAAGTACCCTGATTTTAAGGGAAAGATACACTGTAGGCTCAGCAAGGAGTACTTCCTTCCTCATTAATATTTTTCATCCATGTTATCCTATCCTATCTACTGCAGAGAATATACATGCACGGAAATGAATGACCCCATTTTGTTTTTTTTCTATGTAGGGTCTCACTCTGGTCCAAGCTGACCTGGAATTCACTCTGTACTTTCAGGGTGGCCTTGAACTCAAAGCAATCCTCCTACCTCTGCCTCCCCAGTGCTGGGATTAAAGGCATGCGCCACCACACCCAGCTGAGAATATGACTTTTTATTACAAGGTATAGATATGTTGGGGGGGTAGATTGGAAATTGTACAGATTATTTAAATGAAGATATTGGACTAATAATGTCACTTCTAAGAGTATAGGAATCACTTCCCAACTGACAGATATATCTGACCTTGACTTTGTAAATTTGCTCAAATACCTAGGGAAGCAGTTTCAAAGCTTAGTTTTTGACTGGAGAGATGGCTTAACAGACTTTCCTACAAAGCCAAAGGTCTGAGGATCTATTCCCTAGTACCCAGGGAAGCCAGATGCACAAGGTCCCACATGCACTTGGAGTTCATTTGCTGCAGCTGAAGCCCCTGACATGCCCATTTTCTCCTCCCTCCCCCCTCCCTCCCCTCTCTCTCTCTGTCTCAAATCAATAAATTTAAGAAAAAAATCATTAAAATAGCTCAGTTTTATAAGGGATGATGGTATTTAATGTGCAAAACAATTCCTGGTGGCAGATCACCCAAGAAGCATCAATATTCCTCTTTCTGATCCTATAAACTAGGGTACTGAGTCGAGAGTCTTCCATTGTACCTGGAGTGTTTGAGAATATGTACTTATAGCCCCAGTTAAATGACTGTAATGGAAACCATGAGTCAAGTACACTAGAAGGTAGAATGAGGCTTTAGTTTTTATGTGGCTACATGTCTATGTACATACTTGTCCAGTCCATACTACCTTTAGGGAGCCAGATTCTCCTGTGGAACACATTGGAAAACTATGAAATCAAGAAGTGTAACCTTTTCACTTTCTATGAATTTTCAGCTCTGCTTAATGCATCCCTGTGGGTCTTCGAGTGGTGGCTATTGAAGGAGTTCAAACCAAGCTCTATTTGGCAGGAACAGTGATGGACACTTGTACAACTCGGTAAGTCTTTGTGTGCATGCTTTCACTATCCTGTTTTTCATCTGCTACCGAATAAAATGTGCTGTCTGTGTTTTTGGTTCAGATTTTGGTGAGGAGATGAACCTTGGTTTCGATGGAAATAGATTGGTTTGGAAAGGCAAGATTAATTAATCATTGGAAGTTAACATGTCTAATATAAAATCAAAAATTCACTGAAAAGTTTTCCTACAGTGACTTTGGGTTATACATATCGTAAAATGGTCTTCTGGCTTTGTGGTTGTAGAAAACAAAGCTATTTCTTACCTATATAAACAAATATTTTCCACCTTTATCCCGAAAAAACTAATGAGATCTCTGTGTCTCTCAAATCAGCTCTAAGACACAAAGACCAGTACTAGAAGTGCTTTTAGGGATTTGTTGCTCATCTGTTCAATTAGCACAGTTTCTATCTGTGTCTACTTATTTTTAATTTTTCAAATTATTTTAATTGTAAAAAATTATGGAATACAGTGTCATAATTCAGTGAGTGTACAGTGTGTAACTATCAAATTAGCTTTGTAAATAATTTTTGATTAATATAACCATTTCTCGTGTACTTCATGCTATTTCAGTACACTTATACAATATTCACTAATTGTATCAGGATATTCAATATTTCTTGTCTTTAACACCATGTCCTGGTGCTTTCAAGCTCCTGTTAATTCATGATATATCCACACTACCTTTTTTTCAAGAACAAGGTAACCTATGTCTTCATAAAAACTCCCAGGAACGTTTGATCAGGTGGATTTATTAACAATATAGGCCACAACTGAGTAAATAACATGGGGCCAAATTAATCATTTTTAAGCATATTGACATTTAATTATAAGCATAGTGATTACGTTAAGATTTTATTTATTTATTTTTTTTTGAGATAGGGTCTTGCTATAGCCCAGGCTGACTTGAAATTCACTATTTAGTCTCGAACTGGCCTCCAACTCACAGCAATCCTCCTCCCTCTTTGTGAGTAAAGGTGTACACCACCATGTTCAATGGTTTTATTTTTTTTTTTCAATTGACTGATTAATTGCAAATGTATAACATTGTAAGGCCTGGCAGTCTAGATATAGCACTGCTCAGTAGAGCTTTCCACAATCATGGTGATATTCTATATTTAAAATTCCCAGGGATTTTTGGTTTGTTTGTTTTGTTTTTCAAGGTATGATCTCCCTCTAGCCCAGCCTGACCTGGAATTCACTATGTATTCTCAGGGTGGCCTCAATCTTGCTGCAGTCTTCATACCTCTGCCCGTAGAGTTCAGGGATTAAAGGTGTGTGCCACCATGCCCAGTTCAAGATTTTGTTTTTATAAGTAGATCTAGTTTGATTTTATAAAAGATTATCAAATATATAAAAATATATAGAAAATTGCTTCGCAAACTGCCTACAAAGTAGCCTTAAATGGGTTATTCTCTGTGCCTTGGTGGGTGTATTTTAAGTCTACTTTAGTGTTTAGCTCTCAGCAGCTTAGAAAATTTTGCAGAAGAGGGAGGGTGGAAGGATTGTAAGAGCCACTTTGTGGGAGGTAATATCCAGAAGCATTGTCCCCACCACACACAATGAATGACTGCTGTTCTCACAACCCCATGGTGAACACCAGCAATACCACTGAGGAAGGCCTCAGTGGAATGGGGGCAGGGATGAAAGGTAATCATGGTAACAACAAATGATGCTACCATACAAAGTATCTAGCATATATATATATATATATATATATATATATATATATATATATATATAGAGAGAGAGAGAGAGAGAGAGAGAGAGAGAGAGAGAGAGATAGAAAAATGAATTCCAAGCTGCCAGTAAAACTCTTAATCTGCAATCAGTTTTTCTCTTTTTTTCCTAAATTCACTTCAAAGCCAGATACCTAGAAAGAGTCTTGGCAGACATGGTGGAAACTGTGGAGTATCTTTGCTTTTCAGGGCCATGATGGGAAAGAGAAATGATAGACAATCACTACCACAAAGGCCATTCATCACCCTGTATCTCAAGTCCTGTTCACTGCCAGCATTCTTGTCAACACCATTTCATTCATGTCACATCATTTTTTATTTTTATTATTATTGTTATTGTTGTTGTTGTTATTATTATTATTATTATTATTATTATTATTATTATCATTTTTGGTTTTCCAAGGTAGGGTCTCACTCTAGCTCAGGCTGACCTGGAATTCACTATGTAGTCTCAGGGTGGCCTCTAACTCAAGGCAATCCTCATACCTCTGCCTCCCCAGTGCTGGGATTAAAGGCATGCGCCACCACACCTGGCTATTCCTTCCTCCCTCTCTCCCCCCCTCCCTCTCTTTCTTTTTTTTCTTCCTTCCTTCCTTCCTTCCTTTATTTATTTATTTATTTATTTTATTTAATTATTTCTTTCTTTCTTTTCTTTCTTTCTTTCTTTTTTCTTTCTTCTCTGTCTCTCCCTCCCTCCCCTCCCCTCCTTCCTCCCTCCCTCCTCCCTTCCTCCTTCCTTCCTTCCTTCCTTCCTTCCTTCCTTCCTTCCCTCCCTTCCATCCCCCCATGCCCCCTCCCCTCCCTCTCTGCTCCCCTCCCCCAACTCCTCCTCCTCCCTTCCCTTCCCCAGGCTGACCTGGACATCAGCTCATGCTTTCACAGAACTGAACAGTTAATTTCTGCATCTCATTGAGGCATTAAAAAGTATGCTCTTTTCTTAGCCTCAATTCAGTGTCCTCAATAATGACCCTCAATCACTCTGCATTGTTATCCAGAGGGCTTGTGGGAGCTGGGCATAGTGATGCAAGCCTGTGAACCCAGCACTTGGGACGTGGAAGCAGGTCAGCAGTTCAAGGCAAGCCTGGCCTGCAAGAGAACCTTTCAAAAACAAAACAAAAGCAGTGCTGATGGCCAGGCATGGTGACACATGCCTTTAATCCCAGCACTCAGGAGGCTGAGGTGGGAGGATTGCTGGGGGTTCGAAGCCATCCTGAGACTATATAGTGAATTCCAAGTCAGCCTGGGCTAGAGCGAGACCCTACCTCAAAAAAAAAAACAAAAATAAAATAGAAATAAAAACAAAGCCAGGCTGGTGGCATACGTCTTTAATCCCAGCATTAGGGAGGCAGAGGTAGGAGTATCACCATGAGTTCAAGGCCACCCTGAGACTACATAGTGAATTCCAGGTCAGCCTGGGCTAGAGTGAAACTCTACCTGACAGAACCAAAAGAATACAAAATAAAAACAAACAAAATATAACCAAGGCTGGGGAGATATTTGGTGAAGTGTTTGCCTCACAAGCATAAGAACTTGAGCTGTGTCCCCAGGTCCCATGTGAATGTTTGGTGTGGTTGCTGTATCTGTCCAGGTGGAGACAGGAAGAGCCCTGGATCTCACTGTCCGACCAGTCTAGCCTAGTTGGTGAACTCCAGGCCATTAAGAGACCCTGTCACAAAGGCATGGCTAAGACACCTGAGCAGAATTCCTCAGTTCCCTCAGTTCCCAATAAATGTGGCATACAATAAAAAGACTTGTGACAATAAATGTTTTCACCACTTTAAAAAAATAAAAACATCAACAACAAAACCACACACAACCCCATGTAGTAGCTTATTACTATCCTTATAGACACAGCCTGGGACCTCCCCAACATGGCCAGGTCTCGGTACCTTAAGCATTAAAGTGAATGTTTTCCAGGCAGTAAGGAATTGTTAAAGATGACGTATCAATCATATTTGGATCTAGAAGATCTAGAAGTTTTTATAGCAATTATTAGGGCACTGGGAACTGGGGATGGGGCATAGTTCAGTGGAAAGGACTTGCCTGACACATTCAACACAATGGACTCCCTGGTACTGCAAAAAAGAATATGTACAGGGCTGAAGAAATGGCTCAGCAGTTCATGTGCTTGCTGCAAAGCCCAACAACCTGGGTTCGATTCTGCAGTACCCATGTAAGCCAGATGCACAAAGTGGCCCAGGCATTTGAGTTCCCTTGCAGTGACTGAAGGCCCTGGTGCTCCCATTCAGTCTCTCTCCCTCTCTGTCTCTGTATCTCCTTGCATGCAAATAAATAATAAAATACACTTTTTAGCCTAATGTGGTGGCATGCAGCTTTAATTCCAGCACTCAGGAGGCAGAGGCAGGAGGATCATTATGAGTTCAAGGCCACCCTCAGATTATATATAGTTTTGGTTTGGTTTTCGAGGTAGGGTCTCACTCTAGCTCAAGCTGACCTGGAATTCACTCTGTAGTCTCAGGATGGCCTTAAACTTATGATGATCTTCTTACCCTGCCTCCCAAGTGCTGGGATTAAATGTGCTTCACCTTGCCTGCCTGCCTAAAAAAAAACAACAACAACAACAACAACAAAAATATATATATTATTTTATTTTTTGGAGAGAGACAGAGAGAGAGGGAAAGGAAGACAGAGATGGGCGCACCAGAATCCTCTCAGCTGCTGTGAGCAAAATCCACATGCATGCGCCCCCTTGTGGTCAAGTGCAGCATTGCGCCCTTGCGTCACTTTGCATCTGGCTAAACGTGGGACCTGGAGATTGGAACCGCTGGAGATTGGAATCAGTGTTCTTAGGCTTAGGAGGCAGGTGCCTTAACCGCTAAGCCATCTCTCCATCCCCTAAAATATATTTTTATAAAAAAGAATACATATAATTAAGAGGCACATAGTAAGATCCTACCTTCTACAACCTCACTATGCGCCTGTCAAGCCAGAAGCCTGTGTCACTGTTACTCTGTAATGAGCTATAGTTCTCTGCTTCCAATTGTTTTGATTTAGTCAAAAGGAAAAGAAAAAAAAAGAAAAGACTGACATTGAATTTCCATCTCAGACCTAGAAAAGCCTTCCTACATTCTGAGGTGTCAACCATTGTGAGAAAGAGTGTGCATAGATGATGGGAATTAATCAGTAAAAGAACCTTAGCCAGAGGTGAGCTGCAACACTGCAGAACTCTCTGGAGGAGAGAGACCCCCTGTGTCCCTTATCTCCCAGAGCTCTCATTTGGAGTGAGCCACAACACAGATTTCAGATCTTCCTTGAACTCTCTTCCCTTGAAGGACTCATTTTCAGTAAACAAAGCCTTCACTGTTGTTGAGAATCGTAATTTTAAGATCATCCATATGAGCATGCAACTAGGCATTCTCTTCAAATTATAGCTCTGGCAGATGAAAATTTTAATTTAAGAAGAATCTACCAGGGCTGGAGAAATGGCTTAACACTTAAGGTGCATGGCTGTGAAGCCTAAGGACACTGTTGGTTTTCCAGGTCCCATGTGAGCCAGATGCACAAGGTATGCATGCCTCTGAGTTTGTTTGCAGTGGCTGAAGGCCCTGGGCACATTCATTCTCTCTCTCTCTCTAAATAAATAAAAATAAATAAATAAATAAATAAAAATAAATAAATAAAATAAATAAATAAATAAAAAATGTTGGGCTGAATAGATGGCTTATCAGTTAAGACATTTTCCTGCCAAGCCAAAAGATCCCAGTTTGATTCCTCAGGAGCCATGTGTAAGCCAGATGCACAAGGGGCACATACATCTGAGCTCATTTGCAGTGGCTGGAGGCCCTAGCACACCCATTCTCTCTCTCTCTCTCTCTCTCTCTCTCTCTTTCTCTCAAATAAATAAATAAACTAAATATAATATATATATATATATATAATATAAATATATATATATATATATGTGTGTGTGTGTGTGTGTGTGTGTGTGTGTGTGTGTGTATTTTTTTAAATAAAAATTTAGAAGAAGGAGGAGGAGGAGGAGGAAAAGAAAAACCTTCCAGACAGGTGTGGTTGTAAAAGCCTATCATTTTGGCAGGATTGCAAGCTTAAGGCCTGCCTAGAGTATACAGTGAATTCAATGCCAATTTAATGAGACCATTGTAAACTAAAACAGCTAGGCCTGGTGGCCCATGCCTTTAATCACAGCACTCAGGAGGCAGAGATAGGAGGATCACCTTGAGTTCCAAGCCACCCTGAGACTATATAGTGAATTCCAGGTCAGCCTGAGGTAGAGTGTGACCCTACCTCAAAAAAAAAAAAAAAAAAAAAGTAAAATGAGGGCTAGAGATTGAGAGAGAGAGAGAGGGAGAGAGTAAGAGGGAGGGAGAGACTCTTATTTTTTTCACGGTAAAGACTTGCACTAGCTCAGGCTCACCTGGAATTCACTAGGTAGCCTCAGGCTGGTCTGGAACTCATCTGATCCTTGTGCCTCTAGTTCCTAAGTGCTGGGATTAAAGGCATGTACCACCAAGGGTGGCTTCAGGCCCCTGAGCTATCTTCCCAAACCCAAGTTCACCTGTTAAAAAAGATCTTTGGGGGCTGGAGAGATGGCTTAGCGGTTAAGACGTTTGCCTGCGAAGCCTAAGCATCCTGGTTCAATTCTCCAGGTCCCACGTAAGCCAGATGCACAAGGGGGTGCATGAATCTGGAGTTTGTTTGCAGTGGCTAGAAGCCCTGGTGCGCCCATTATCACTCTCCCTCTCTCTCTTTCCCTCTCTCTGTCTCTAATAAATAAATAAAAATAAAATATTTAAAAAAAATCTTTGGAGTTTGGCATGGTGGCACATGCCTTTCATCCCAACACTCAGGAGACTTAAGTAGGAGGATCGCCATGAGTTCAAGGTCACCCTGAGACTACCTAGTGAATTACAGGTCAGCCTGGGCTAGTGTGAAACCCTACCTGGAAAGAAACAAAACAAAACAAAACAAACAAGAAAATAAATAAATAAATGATTAAATTTATAATCACAAGTTCAATAAATCTCAAGCTTTGCATTGAGTTTCATTTTTTGTTTTGTTTTGTTTCTGTGTTTGGGATGCAACTCAGAACCCAGATAGGCTAGGCAATCATCCTGCTACTGAGCTGCACCCCATCCCAAAGTTACTTACAGTCAGATATGCAAGTTGGCACACTGGTCTGGCATTTGTTTGTAGTGGCTGGAGTCCTTAGCATGCTCATTTTCTTTCTCTAGCTGCTTCTCACTCTGTCGCTCTTACACATGATAAATAAATAAAACTTAAAATACTTTTTAAAATCTGGACCAATGCAGTGGTGCACACCTGTAATCCCAGTAGGTGTTGGAGGCAGAGGCAGGAGGATCTCAGTGAGTTGGCAGCCAGCCTAGGCTGACCTGTAACTTCCTCTCTTGTCCCAGGTTGTGGATCTGACTTGACTTGTGTACTGGGGAATTTAACACAGGTTCTTAGGCTTTGCAAGCTCATGCCTTAACAGCTGAGCCATCTTTCCAGGCCCAGTCTTCCTTATTTTAAAATTATTATGTGTTTAATTATTTATATGAGAGTGACAGAAAGAAGGGGGAGAGAAGAAGAAGAAGAAGAAGAAGAAGAAGAAGAAGAAGAAGAAGAAGAAGAAGAGAAAGAACAGGCACAGCAGGGCCTCCAGCTACTGCAAACACACCCCAGACACATGCCCCCTTGTGTATCTGGCTTACATGGGAGCTGGGCAATTGAACCAGGGTTCTTAGGCTTTGCAGGCAAACACCTTAACCGCTCTCTCAAACTTTCTGGAAAGTTCTAACACATCCGTGACAGCAGGGGCTTGACCCCTGCTGAGAGCTTGGGTCAGAACCAGAGGTGGGTACTACTTTCCAAGTCCCATTCTCCACCTTCCTCCAGCTAGGTCACAGTGCCAAAGGTTCCAAACCACCCAAAACAGCGCCACCTGGTGGACACCAAGTGTTCAAACACTTGAGCCTGTGGGGGGACAGTTCCCATTGAAACCACAACAGAAACCACACTTCTCACTTATATGTTTGGTTGTTTATTATTTATTTAGAATATGTCTTGCTTTGTGTCCCAGGATAGTCTCAAACACTCTTCCTGCCTCAGCCTCTGGAGTAATTGGATTACAAGTGTGTGCCAAAACACAGTTTAACCATACATGTGAAGATAACATTACAATACATCTGAAAACAGAAGTGGATAGTGTAAAATAATTTTTAATCATCTCTATATGCCTTTCTCTCAAATAAATAAACAAGAATAAAATAACTTTTTTTTTTTTTAAAAAAAGAGCTGCAGTGCCAGGCATGTTGGTGCACACATTGAATCCCAGCACTCAGGAGGCAGAGGTTGGAGCATCGCCGTGATTTTGGGGCCACCCTGAGACTACATAGTGAATTCCAGGTCAGCCTGAACTAGAGTGAGACCTTACCTCAAAAGACCAAAAAGATAAAAAATAAAAACCAGAGATGGAGAGATGGCTTAGTTGTTAAGGAACTTGCCTGCAAAGCCAAGGGACCCAGGTTCCATTCCCCAGGACCCTTGTAAGCCAGATGTACAAGGTGGTGCATGCATCTGGAGTTCATTTGCAGTGGCTGTAGGCCCTGCTGTGCCCATTCTCCCTCTCTGTCTCTCTCCGTGTCTCTTCCCTGTCCCTCTCTTTCACCTCTCTGAAATAAATGAAGGAATGAAATATTTAAAATAATAATTTTTAATTTGGGAAAGCACAGGTTGGCAGATCTTTTGTTTTCATCTTTGTTTGTTTCTTTTTTTCTCTCTTCCTGTCTCTCTTTATTTCTTTGTTTTTATGTCTTTCTCCCTCCTCCCTCTCTCCTTTCCTCACTCCCACACTTCCTTCCCTCAGCAATCTGCTCGTCCCCTTCAGGTTTTCTTGATTAAATGACCAAGTGGATAATCAAAGGCCTTGAACTCTCAAGATTGCACTTGTCATGGCTAATTAAATAGCAAAGTTCTAAATTCATTGATATGATTAATATCATCAGGTTGTTTTATGATCTTTATGTTGATAAATTAAGTTTGACAATGAAACTTTAATGTGTGTTATAGGATTTTTCTTCTTAAGGATCAGAATTAATCAGTGTTTTCTCAATTGATGTTAAATATAAATCAAAGTGGCTTCAGTAAATTCTATAGCTTAAGTATTATGAAAAAGATCTCAGACGGAGGACATAACAAAAACCAAGCCACCATCAGAATGCATTGCAAGTGGAGTGCCCCATGGCTTTTTATTCTGAATACAAATCAGAGAAGCAATAAATTTCTTTTAATAATGATTCTGGAAACCTTTTTCCTGAAGTAGAAGCCCCAAAAGTGATTGGGAGAAATTCTTTGCCAGCTAGTCAACTTGTGTCAGGTTATATTCCTGGCGTCACTTTTTATACTCTGGAATTTCATTGTGACACTGACAAGATCTCCTTGTTTTCTTCCTACCTGGACTTAAGTTCCAATGGCTTTTCTCTAATCTCCTCATTTGTTTTTCTACCGAGTTGTTTTCTGGGCTTTTGACATAATGAGATAACTCCAGAAATGCAATGTGCTCTGTGCTGCTTAATCTCTTAACAACCTGCTGTGGTGCCTTATTGAGCAAATGGGAAGGTCCCAGTGGTCCCAGTGCTTTTGACCCTGTTGTATTTGCACCATCCCCTTTCCTCAGAGTTCATTATCAGTTCTTAAAATGTAGCTGACCATTCAGAGGTTTTTTGCTTTTTTTTTTTTTCTTTTCTGGTTTGAATGAACTGCTCATGGAGATAGAAAGCAAACTGGCAAGTGGTTCTGATCATATTTATCTTGAAGGAAATCTGAAAATCTGATTTTTTAGAGTTTTCAGACAGTCAATTCCTTCCTCCCCAAAAGGTACTGAGACTGCTCCTGATTATGCTGTCTCAGCTCTTTGTATTTACTCACCACAGTCCCATCTGTTTGGGTTTTTCTTTTCACCTAGAGATGACTCTTGAGAGCTGGTCCTCTCAGCTTCTGAGAGCTCATCTGAGGCTGGCCAAAAAGACAGGCAAAGAACGATGAGCATTCTATGCTCTGATAACTCCCATAACTCTGAAAACAATCTTCAAACCTGGTTCTCAGGTGAACTCCTGAAGAGTGGAGCTGAAGGGCTTTTGCATTTACCTTTTGAATCCATGAGAAACTTTATGTTTTGTTTTTATTATTTATTTATTTATTTATTTATTTATTTATTTATTTATTTTTGGTTTTTCGATGTAGGGTCTCACCCTGGTCTAGGCTGACCTGGAATTAACTATGTAGTCTCAAGGTGGCCTCAAACTCTCGGTGATCCTCCTACCTCTGCCTCCCGAGTGCTGGGATTACAGGCATGCGCCACCATGCCTGGCTTCATACATTTATTTATTTATTTATTTATTTATTTATTTATTTATTTATTTATATTGTTTTTTTGAGGTAGGGTTGCACTCTGGTCCAGGCTGACCTGGAATAAACTATGTAGTCTCAGGCTGGCCTCGAACTCATGGCGATCCTCCTACCTGTGCCTCCCATGTTTTGGGATTAAAGGCGTGTGCCACCATGCCCGGTTTTTTATTTATTTATTTTTTACTGACAACTTATTTAATTGTAGACAGTATCCCTTGGTACTTCCTTCCCTCCACCCACATTCCCCTTTGAAATTTCCCTCTCCATCATATCCTCCCCTCTCAACCAGACTCTCTTTTTTCAGGGTGAAGTCATGATCTTTTCCTCCAATTATGATGGTCTTGTGTAGGTAGTGTCAGGCACTGTGATGTCATGGATATCCAGACCATTTTGTGTCTGGAGGAGCACGTTGTAAGGAGTACTACCCTTCCTTTAGCTCTTACATTTTTCTGCCCCATCTTCCATAATGGACCCTGAGCCTTGGAAGGTGGGTTTGAGATGTTTCAGTGCTGAGCACTCCTCTGTCCCTTCTCAGCACCATGCCTTCTGAGTCATCCCAAGTTCACCACCATCTGAAAAGAGAAACTTCTAACCACGAGTGAAAGTAGCATTAATATATGGGTGTAGACATTAAGAGAAATGCTTACTGGGCAGTTTAGTGAGCATAGCATATACATTTAGCGTGACACCAGCAGACGTTACACCCTTAGGGCTCATGACTACCTCTGTGGTAGGTTTTCAGTAAAAACTTTATGTTTTGGGGGAGTGGGGAGGGAGAGAGAAAACAGTAAGTATAAACTGAGGAAGATGAGGTGGTAGGAGTATAGATAAACACAAAATAATCATGGACTCCCAGAGCATTCCCAACTCACAGTTGGTTACTGCGGTTAGTGCAGAGACAGGATGGAAACATATCCCTTCTTCCAGACAGACTACAACTCTTTGGCAATGGAAGTGGAGATGGTGCCAAGAATGCCTGTTTACTGAACATGGTCAAGAAGTAAGCTTGGGGAAGTGGAGGACAGGAGGTCTACAAAGAAAAAAGGGGAATAGACCCCATGCAGGTGAGACAGTGGTAATGTTAGGTATGCCACACCTGCCTCTGCCTCCTGCATGGGTTGTCCCCAGCATCCTAGGAGTTGTCGCCATCTAGTGCTTCTGTGGCCACATAACCCACAAATGATGCAAACAGGTTATTTCCTTGCAAAAGTAGCTGTCAGAATAATCTTCTATGCCAAGGTAAGCAACTTATTGCAGTGAACATTAGACAGCACTTTGCCTCTGATTTAGGAAGAGTGCCTTATACACATGTACCTTTCATCCTTTTTCAAATTTATGCACTCAACAAAGCTCTTTATTATTTATTTTTTTAAATTTTTTAATTATTATTTTTTGTTTTTTCGAGGTAGGGTCTCACTCTAGCACAGTCTGACCTGTAATTCACTACGTAGTCTCAGAGTGGCCTCAAACTCATGGTGATCCTCCTACCTCTGCATCCTGAGTGCTGGGATTAAAGGCGTGCACCCCTTCACCTGGCTCCTTGTTTTTTATTTTTATTTTAGAGACGGGAGTGAGGATGAGAGAAAATTGGTGAACCAGGGCCTCAGCCACTGCAGTCCAACTCCAGACACTTGTGCCATCTACTGGGCATGTGGGATCTGGAGGATCAAACGTGGGTCCTTAGGCAAGCACCTTAACTGCTATGCCAAGCCATCTCTCAAGCCTCAAAGATTTTTTTTTTTTTTTGGTTTTTCAAGGCAGGCTCTTACTATGGCCCAGGATGAACTGGAATTCACTGTGTAGTCTCAGGGTGGCTTCAAAATCACAGCAGTACTCCTACCTCTGCCTCCTGAGTGCTGGGATTAAAGGCATGTGCACCACGCCAAGCTTAAACTCTTTTTTTAGAAGTTTCTCTTTTATTCTTTTTATTTTTTATTAAGTAGAAACTTTGTATGGAGGCACCATGTGTTGGTACCATCATTGTCCTTCTCCCTGCTCCCACTCCACTGAGGGCCCTCCTCAGTGGGACTGCTGGTATTCACCATGGAGTTGTGGGTTATGAGTTGTGAAAACAGCTGCCAGTCATCGTGGGGGACAGGGTGCGCAATGTCTCTGGATATTCCCTCCCATCTGTCTGCCCTCTCTTCCACAAAATTCCCCCAGCCTTGGGTGTGTGCTTAATGTTGAGCTTTCAGTAGCTTCAAATGCACCAAAGCAGAAATCCCAAAGCTGCTGAGACCTCAACAAAGCTCTTTTTAAAACATAATTTAGCTGGGCATGGTGGTGCATGCCTTTAATCCCAGCACTTAGGAGGCAGAGGTAGGAGGATCGCTGTGAGTTTGAGGCCAGCCTGAAACTGCACAGTGAGTTTCAGGTCAGCCTGAAAAAAGAATTTGCCTGTGCATATACGCAGGCAGGCACACCAGGGCCTCTTAACATGCAAATTAGTGTCCCTCTGGCTTTATGTGGATGACTGGGGATTTGAACAGGGTGCCAGCAGGCTTTGCAAGCAAGCACCTTTAACCTCTGAGCCATCCTTCCACAAAGCTCTTGACCATCATGAAGCTGTCTCAAGTTTCCCGCCGTAATGATGGGATTAGCTTTTGTGCCTGTGGACTCCTTGGCTATGACTGACACAGTGTATCACTGTTGATTTCTGATCAGGTAACAGGTCACTACCTGATTCTTTGATCTGAAGTAGCCCACATGCTTCTTCAGGTACCACACAACTCCGTGTGGAGCATCTGTCTGTTCAGAGACTTCAAAGGTGCCATTGTCACCATCTAGGAATCCTTATGAAGGATTGGTCACTTTACTCCAGGACATAAAAATTCAAGAATCCAAGCCAGGCGTGGTGGGGCACGCCTATCATCCCAGCACTCGGGAGGCAGAGATAGGAAGATTGGCATGAGTTCAAGGCCACCCTGAGACTACATAATGAATTCCAGGTCAGCCTGGGCCATTCATCACTCTCTATCTCAAACCCTGTTCACTGCCAGCATTCTTGACAACACCATTCATTCATGTCATTTCTTTTTTTTTTTTTTTTTTTTTTCGAGGTGGGGTCTCACTCTGGCCCAGGCTGACCTGGAATTCACTATGTAGTCTCAGGATGGCCTTGAACTCACGGCGATCCTCCTACCTCTGCCTCCCGAGTGCTGGGATTAAAGGCATGCGCCACCACGCCCGGCTATGTCATTTCATTTTTAATTATCATTATCATTATTATTATCATTATTATTATTTTGTTTTCCATGGTAGGGTCTCACTCTAGCTCAGGCTGATCTGGAATTCACTGTGTAGTCTCAGGGTGGCCTTAACTCACGGCAATCCTTTTACCTCTGCCTCCCGAGTGCTGGGATTAAAGGCATGCCCACCACGCCCAGCTCTTTCTTTCTCTTTCTTTTTTCTTTCTTTCTTTCTTTCTTTTTCTTTCTTTTCTTTCTTTCTTTTTATTCTTTTATCTCCCTCCCTCCCTCCCTCTCTGCTTTCATCCCTCCCTTCCTCCTTTCCTTCCTTCTTGATTCCTTCCTTCCTTTCTTTCTTCCTTCCTCCCTGAGCTAGCATGAGACCCTGTCTCAAAAAAAAAGAGTAAAATGTGGGCTAGAGATTGAGAGAGAGATTGAGGGCCAGAGAGAGAGAGAGGGAGCGGTATTCTTATTTTTTCATGGTAAATTCTCCCTCTAGCTCAGCTTCATCTGGAATTCACTAGGTAGTCTCAGACTGGCATGGAACTCATGGCGATCCTGCTTCCACTGTCTCCCAATCCATGGTGACCCCATTCTGGAAGCCTGTCCAGACATAATAATAACCTTAGCCTGCATTGGGCCTTGTCATTTGGAACTTTCTTCTTGCAATCCAATTTTATCACGCGACGTAGGTTAAAAAGGGGGGGCTGAGGGCTTGAGAGATGGCTCAGTGGTTAAGGCGTTTGCCTGCAAATCTAAAGGACCCAGGTTCAACTCGCCAGGACCCATGTAAGCCAGATGCACAAGGGGACGCACACATCTGGAGTTCATTTGCAGTGGCTGAGAGGCTGCTGGCATACCCATTCTCTATGTGTCTTCCTCTCCCTCTCTGTCTCTCTCTGGGTCACTCTGGGTCAAAAAAAAAAAATAGTAAGAGAGTGCTCACTCTCTTCAGAGCACGTAGACTAAAATTGGGATGATACACAGAAGATTAGAATGGCCCCATGCACAAGGATGACATGGAAATTCGCAAAGCATACCATATTAAATTTTTTTTAGTTTATTTATCAGCCAGGCATGGTAGCGCATGCCTTTAATCACTTGGGAGTCAGAGGTAGGAGGATCACCATAGGTTCAAGGCCAGCCTGGGAATACCCAGGATTCTAGGTCAGCCTGGGCCACAGTGAGACCCTTCCTTAAAACAAAACAACAAGGGCTGGAGAGATGGCTTAGTGGTTAAGGCGCCTGCCTGCTAAGCATAAGAATGCTGGCCCCAATCTCCAGTGGTTCCAGTCTCCAGGTCCCACGTTTAGCCAGATGCAAAGTGATGCAGGGGCACAATGCTGCCCTTGCCCACAAGGGGGCGCACACATCTGGATTTCGTTCACAGCAGCTGAGACTGCTGGCGCGCCCATCTCTATCTGTCTCCCTCTACCTCTGTCTGTCTGTCTCTCTGTGTGTCTCTCTCAAAAAAAATAAATAAATTAATAAAAAATTTTAAAAACAAAACAACAAAATTATATAATTTATCAGAGAGAGTCGGGGTTCCATATTTAAAATAAAAACAGTATGGCAGTCAGATGTGGTGTCTCACCTTAATGCCAGCACTCAGAGGTTGAAGTGGGAGGATAACTGTGAGTTCAAGTCCAGTATGGAGCTACATAGTATGTTCCAGAACCATCTGGGCTACAGTGGAACCCTACTTTGGAAATAAAATTAAAAACAACAAAACAAAAAACCACACACAACGCCATGTAGTAGCTTATTACTATCCTTATAGACACAGCCTGGGATCTCCCTAACATTGCCAGGTCTCAGTAATTTAAGCCTTACAGGATGTTTTCTGGGCAGTAAGGAATTGTTAAAGATGATGTATCAATCATATTTGTATTTAGAAGTTTCTCTAGCAATTATTAGGGCACTGGGAACTGGGTGGGGGGCATAGTTCAGTGGAAAGGACTTGCCTGACGCATGCAACACCCTGGACTCCCTGGTACTGCAAAAAAGAATATCTATAGGCTGAAGAAATGGCTCAGTGGTTAATGTGCTTGCCTGCAAAGCCTAACAACCTAGGTTCGATTACCCAGTACCCAAATGGCACAGGCATTTGGAGTTCATTTGCAGTGGCTGAAGGCCCTGGCACTCCCATTCACTCTCTCTCTCTCTGTCTCTGTATCTCTTTGCATGCAAATAAAAATACACTTTTTATCTGGTTATTTTGGTGTATGCCTTTAATCCCAGCACGCAGGGGGAAAAGGCAGGAGGATCATTGTGAATTCAAGGCCACCCTGAGACTACATATATATATATATGTATGTATGTATATATTTTGTTGTTGTTTTTCAATGTAAGGTCTCACTCTAGCTCAGGCTGACCTGGAATTCATGCTGTAATCTCAGGGTGGCCTTGAACTTACAAAGATCTTCTTACCTCTGCCTCCCAAGTGCTGGGATTAAAAGTGTGCACCACCACATCCGGCTGGTAGCTGTGTATTTTTAATTTTTTTTTTGATAGTGTCTCCTCTAGTCTAGGCTGACCTTGAATTAACTATGTAGCAAAGGATGTCCTTGAACTTGATCCTCCTCAGTCCACCTCCCAATGGTTGGGATTTTATGCATACACCACCACACCTGCTTTTAGACAATGCTGTGGGAAGATTAAAAGTCAATAAAAAATAATAATTAAAAAATAAAAAATAAAATAAAATAAATTGCACCTAGACAATGCTGTGGGTTAAACCCAAAGGTTTAAGCATACAATACAGGAGCTCTACCAATGGAGCTAAATCCCCAGCCCAATGTAGGACTTTTTTTAAAGAAAATGTTATTTATTTATTCACTATTTTATTTATTATGAGAGAGAGAATATGGATGTACCAGGGCCGTAGTTACTGCAAATGCATGCACCACCATGTGCACGTGCATCTGACTTATGTGTGTTATGAGGAGTCAAACCTGCTTCCTTAGGATTTGTAGGCATTGACCACTAAGCTGTCCTTGCAGCCATGTGTAGAACATTTTATACATGCATTTTCTTATTCCATCTTCAATAGCCATTTTGTAAATCACATACAAAAGGCCTTACTACAGTCCCTTTTTTTTTTTTTTTTTTTTTTTTTTTTTTTTTTTTTGTTTTTCGAGATAGGGTCTCATTCTAGCCCAGGCTGACCTGGAATTCACTCTGTATTCTCAGGGTGGCCTCGAACTCACGGTGATCCTCCTACCTCTGCCTCCCAAGTTCTGGGATTAAAGGCATGTGCCACCACGCCCGGCTTTACAGTCCCTTTTATCATTAACAAAGAGTTAGAAATGTATGGAAAGATTTTGTGGAATCACTGTTATGTGTCCCCCGGTTATTCTGCATGTGAGAGGAGATCATTTGTAGCACCCAGGTCTCAACTTTTCAGTGGAATGTTCCCTATCATTTCTTCCCTTCTGTTTTTCATGCCTTTCCTTCCAAATGCACTTGAGAGTTGGACAGCTGAGAATTCATTATGTCTGGAAGCCACTTCAGTTGACTGATGACTTCCAAATAGCTAGGTGCTTATTATGATAATACAGTGGATATTTGTAAACCTTAAAGGGTATGCTTTCCTTATGAAATCTGTGCCATGATTTTTTTTCTTGTGTGGATCAAGGGGAACTTCTGTTAATACAAAGAATACATGTTTTCAAATGCAGCAGGTTAAGAATGAATGGTAAAAGTTTCTTCTGGAGGAGGGGCGGAAGTTCTCTGATATAGTGGAGGACAAATGCATTGACTTTGTGTGTGCACAGATGGAGAGGCAGAGTAGAATGCTGGATGTCTTCCTCTGTTCTGATTTTCATGAGTGTTCTGATGTTCTGATTTTCCTGGTCATGATGAGCAGGGTGGCTGGCACTGAATCTGATCTGAGCTGCTTTTTTTTGAGCCAGGCTGGCTGGACATGAACTGCAGTGATTCTCCTGACTCTACTGTCCTTAGGACTGGGTTATATGCGTATGTGGCCATGCCCACCTTTTATTATGTTTGCTGAGGCTTCACGTCAGGTCTCAGGCTTAGAGAACAAGTTCTCTTACCCACTCAGCCATATTCCCGGCCCCAAAGAATTGACTTATAATGTCATCTGTATGCTGTAGTCTGAAAACTTAATAACACATTTAATTGGCAAGTCAAATTGACAACAGATTAGAACATCTTTATTCAGTGTGCCTATTTTGCCCACTCTGTCTCTTAGAGTTATGGTCTCTCGCTTAGAATTATAGGAGTGTTGCTCTAAAATCTCACTTAATTCTATCATACTTTTGTACAGACTTAGAGAGTATAAAGGGGGAAAATGGTTATGCAATGGCTGAACCATCACAGGTTATCGATGCTTAATAGCGGCACAAAAATCTTTCCATTTTGCCAAGGAAGAGACGTGCCCCTTGTATCCTAAAGAAACAGGAGATTCATGCTCTCGGTGCCACCTTTCCTTTGATAAATTATTATTGTTAGCACCTATGATGTTGAGACGGGATGATTGCCATTGAGTTCCAGGCTGGCATCAGCTCCTACTACACATCCATGACAACAGGGGCTTGACACCTGCTGAGAGCTTGGGTCAGAACCATAGATGGGTACTACTTTCCAAGTCTGCTTCTCCATCTTCCTCCAGCTAGGTCACAGTGCCATTAATCCCAGCCCTTTGGTGGCAGAGGTAGGAGGGTCACCATGAGTGTGGGGCCAACCTGTGACTACATAGTGAATTCCAGGTCACCCTGGACTAGTGTGAAATCCTACCTTGAAAGAAACAAAACAAAACAAACAAATAATTGTATAATCACAAGTTCGATAAATCTCAAACTTTGCATTGAGTTTCATGCATTTCATTTGTTTTGTTTTGTTTCACGGTTTGGGATGGAACTCAGAACCCAGATAGGCTAGGCAATCATTCTGCCCCTGTTCTGAACCCCATCCCAAGGTTACTTAACATCAGATACACAAGTTGGCACACTGCTCTGGTGTTTGTTTGTAGTGGCTGGAGGTCCTGACGTGCTCATTTTCTCTCCCTAGCTGCCTCTTTCTTTCTCTCTCTCTCTCTCTCTCTCACACACACACACACACACACACACACACACACACACAAATGATACATAAATAAAAATTAAAATATTTTAAAAATCTGGATCAATGCGGTGGTGCACACCTTTAATCTCAGTAGATATTGGAGGCAGAAGCAGGAGGATCTCAGTGAGTTGGTGGCCAGCCTAGGCTGACCTGTAACTTCCTCTCTTGTCCCACGCTATGTATCTGACTTGACTTGCATACAAGGGAATTTAAGTTGACCTAAGTTAGGTTCTTAGGCTTTGCAAGCACTTGCCTTAACTGCTGAGCCATTTTTCTGGGCCCAGTCTTCCTTTTTTTAAAATTAATATTTTAAAATTAATATTTATATGAGAGCGACAGAGAGAAGGAGAGAGGGAGAGAGATTCGGCACACCAGGGTCTCTAGCCACTGCAAACGAACTCTAGATGCATGCACCAACTTGTGTATCTGGCTTTCTTGGGTCCTGGGGAATCGAGCCTCGAACCGGGGTTCTTAGGCTTCACAGTCAAAGGCTTATCCGCTGAGCCATCTTTCCCACCCCAGATGCCTGTTTTAACCCCTTGCCTTTGTGAACCAAAGTTCCCAAAAGACAGCCACACCTACATTTCTGAGGATAGAACTTGATTGTGGAGAGATGGGATGGTCAGATTCAAAGTCGAACTTTCTAGAACTAATATTAATCCTTGCAATGTTCACCTGTGTGTCTGACCTAACATCCTCTTGACAGTCAGGTGGTGTTTTAAAAAATATTTTATTTATTTATTTACTTGAGAGAGAGAGAGAGAGTCAGAGAGAGGAAGAGGCAGAGAGAAAGGGAGAACAGGCACAGCAGGGCCTCCAGGCACTGCAAATACACCCAAGACACATGTGCCCCTTGTGCATCTGGCTTACATGGGAACTGGGCAACTGAACCGGGGTTCCTAGGCTTTGCAGGCAAACACCTTAACCGCTCTCTCAAACTTTCTTGAAAGCTCTAACACATCCATGACAGCAGGGGCTTGACCCCTGCTGAGAGCTTGGGTCAGAACCAGAGGTGGGTACTACTTTCCAAGTCCCATTCTCCACCTTCCTCCAGCTAGGCCACAGTGCCAAAGGTTCCAAACCACCAAAAACAGCACCACCTGGTGGACATCAAGTGTTCAAACACTTGAGCCTGTGGGGGGACAGTTCCCATTGAAACTACAACAGAAACCACACTTCGCACTTCTACGTTGGTTTGTTTATTATTTATTTAGAGGTCTTGCCTCTGTATCCCAGGATAGTCTCAAACACTCTTCCCCGCATCAGCCTCCGGAATGATTGATTACAAGTGTGTGCTGACACACACAGTTTAACCATACATCTGAAGATAATATTACAGTACATCTGAAAACAGAAGTAGATAGTGGGTAAAATAATTTTCAATTATCTCTATATTCCTGTCTCTTAAATAAATAAACAAAAATAAAAACTAACTTAAAAAAGAGCTGGAATGCCAGGTGTTGATGCACAACTTGAATCCCTGCACTCAGGAGGCAGAGGTTGGATGATTGCTGTGAGTTCTAGGCCACCCTGAGACGACATAGTGAATTCCAAGTCGTCCTGAGCTAGAGTAAGACCCTACCTAGAAAAACCAAGAAGGTAAAAATTAATCCAGAGATGGAGAGATGGCTTAGTGGTTAAGCCACTTGCCTGGAAAGCCAAGGGACTCTGGTTCTATAAATAAATAAAAATAAATAAAAGCCTGGCCTGGTGGTGCACGCTTTTAATCCCAGCATTTGGGAAGGAAAGATAGGAGGAATACCGTGAGTTCAAGGCCACCCTGAGACTACATAGTGAATTCCAGTTCAGCCTGAACTACAGTGAGACCCTACCTCAAAAAACCAAATAAAACATACAAATAAACAAAAACAAAACAAACAAACAAACAAAAAAAGCCTGGCATGGTGACACACACTTTTAATCCCAGCACTATGGAGGCAGAGGTAGGAGGATCACCAAAAGTAGAGGTCACCCTGTGACTACATATTCACTTCCAGGTCAACCTTAGCTAGACTGATACCCTACCTGAAGAAAAAAAAAAAGGTAAAATGAGGGCTAGAGATTGAGAAAGACTCTTATTTTTCCCGATAAGGTCTCGATCTAGCCCAGGCTGACTGGTGTTCACTAGGTAGTCTCAGGCTGGCATAGAACTCATGCTGATCTCCTTCCACTGTCTCCCAATCCATGGTGACTCCATTTTGGGAGCCCATCCCAACCTAACAGTAACCTTAGCCTGGATTGGGACTGGTAATTTGGATTTTTTTTTTTTTTTTTTTTGCGAGGTAGGGTCTCACTCTGGTCCAGGCTGACCTGGAATTAACTATGTAGTCTCAGGGTGGCCTCGAACTCGCAGCAATCCTCCTACCTCTGCCTCCCAAGTGCTGGGATTAAAGGCGTGCGCCACCACGCCCGGCTGTAATTTGAATTTTTACATAGCAACCCAATAGTATGCTGCCATGTAGGTGAAAAAAGGGAGCTGAAATGTACAGAAACCACAACAGTGGCTCTAAATTTAAAATGGAGAGATGATTCAGAAGTTATGACTCTTGCCTGAAAAGCCTAACAACCCAGGTTCGATTCCCTAGTACCCAGGCAAAGCTGGATGCACAAAATGGCACATGCATGTTGTGTTCATTTGCATTGGCTAGAGGTCCTGGTGCACTACATTCTCTCTCTCTCTCTCTCTCTCTCTCTCCTTGTAAATAAATAAAATAATTTTTATTAAAAATTAGAGCAAATATAATGAGATAAAGATTGATATAACTGCTACAACCCAACAAAATCTCACCACTTATTTCCATATAGATATATTAAATAGAAACACAGTTTGGACTAGATCAGCTCTGAGGTGCTTTCCAGATCAAGGTAAGAAATTAAACAACCACACATTAGAATACACATCAAACTACGACAAAATAGATCAATTGAAGCAAACCATGAAGGGCAGAGCAAATGAACCTCAATTTTAAAAAAGTAACTAAAAGTTTTAATATTATCTTATTCATTAAAAAGTGGTAAAAATAATACAATTAGTTCCTCTATACCTTTAACTTACTCAGTTTTCTTTAAAGTTAATATCTTTTATAGTATGTGTATTAGTATTTGTCAATACTAAGTTGAGAACATTACTGTCAAAGCTTTCTTTTCTTTTCTTTTCTTTTTCTTTTTACCAAATTTCACTTTTGCCTTGTTCGTTTTCAGGATTCAATCCAAAATGGTTCATTCTATTTAGTCATCATGTCTCCTTAGCTCCTCAGGTCTCTGAAGTTCTTTGCATTTTAGCGATTTTTTTAACTCACACTATTTTAACAGTCAATCTCTATGGGTCATGTGTCCCAAAGATAAGACCACTGACTTCCAGCAACTCACCTCATTCAAAAATACAGACTAGAATTTCTAAGAGTCATACTTAAAAACTTCTGTCCTGAAACTATCATATGACCAGTTACCAACTCTAAACCCTAGAAATACTTCAATAATTCTTCTCTTTTCAGCTGTTACTGACACTGTCAGAGGATACTTTCTCTTGTTTAGCTTGCTACACATACCCGGCTTTGGATGAACAGGTTTCTGTGGTAGTTGTTGTGTAGGGTCTTTGATGACGCGATCCAATCATACAGTAAACTCCAGAGTCCCTTCTACAACATCTAGCAAGCACTGAAACAGGTCTCTTTGCCCAATGCTACCACTACTACCTCTCTGGGAACACTTCCAGTATCAGTACATGGATTACATCCCAAGATATGTCTATGCCATCTGCTTCTGGACTGTTAGAAATGGCTATACCAAAATGAACGCAAATTTGGTCCCTTGCAAGTTCTTTTCATTGGCCCCATTTATGTCCTGCATAGAATCAAGATAGTAGATGGCAGATAAGCTCAAGATACAGTCTCAGCCCAGTTGTAAGGAGAGATTCAGACACACTCAGGAGGTGCTAGCTTTGGAGGGTTGCTTGCTAAGTATCCCATTTACAGTATATGATTTCATCTCATTGGGCCTTAATTGCCTTATCTTGTTAAAAAACTCACCACCACATTTATAGAATGATTGTGAGAAGTAAATGAAATAGCACTTATGGAATTACCTACCTCATTGACAGGTGTACAGAAGACTGTCCCATAGGCATGAACATTCAGAGCATCGTCCCCCTGCCACCCACACTGACTGACTGCTGCTCTCATAACCCACAGCCCCATGGTGAATATGAACAATCCCACTGAGGAGAGCCCTCAGTGGAATGGGGGCAAGGAGGCAGAAATGGTAGCAACACATGATGTGTGCATACAAAATTTCTACATAATACAAAAAAGATGTTTACCTTGTAGACCACTAGTGATTACCCAGGGCAAATATACCTTTCACAGTGCATTACATCATTCTTCTGCTTGACATCAGTGAATTCTTTTTTTTTCCTTTTCAATGAATGCTCTAGAGATTATGTGTAGTTTTGCTATTGACCTTTCCCCCTTGAAGTTTAATCAAACTGTTACTGTGCAGAACTGAAATGTTAAATAATGTGAGAAAATTAGTTGCTCACATTCCTGAATATATGGCTCCCTGGTGAGATTAGCCATGACAGTTGCTGAGAGTGTTTGACAAGGATTAGCATACACCCCTTCTTATCAAGAAAATGTAGAAGTGGGGGCCTGGCTTGGGGCATTGATCTAAATTTCCATGGCAGCACCAGGATGAACCATCTACCTGTGAGTAACTGATTTGCAATCTGTAAAAGATTATAAGAATCACTGCAATGAACACTAAGAAAGAAGAAAATCACTTAAGGAAAACAGAAGTCTTCCTACTCCTTGAGGAAACTTAAAGAACTTTCTAAATTTAGTGGTATCTTTAGCTTCCTGAGTATCTACTAGTGAAATGTTAATTTGAAATGATAAGAACAGAAAATATAAGGAAAAGATAATAGGAAGGGATCAGAAAAAAATGCATAAACACGTAGTTCATCTGAGTAAATATCTAATGGATTTTGCTTTCTGTGCCTAGCAGGATACTCAGTCTCTGTTACTATACTAGATTCAAGCGTCATTACCTGTGTGACCTTAAATAACGTTTTAATCTCACAGTGTCTCATTTTCTTCCTCCATGGCAGGGGGATAATAATAGTTTCTACTTCACAATGTTGTTATGAGATTTCAGTGTGTACTTATAGCAGTTCTTGGGTCAATGAATATATAAGTTGATATCATTTTAACATTTGACATTATGATTATTATTATGCCTGCCTGTTGTTCTTGATTCCAGAATAGATACTACCTTTCAAGTTTTAAAACTGACTTCTATGCATCTCTGAAAAACAATCTCAGGCCTGTGACATTTCATGGACCAATTTTCTTTGTGGACTCTGCTCATTTCAACTGGCCTCTGTCTATTGATTGGTTAAGTTTCTAGTCCAAGCAGGATAACTACAGGAATTCATGTTTGGATTAGATGTTTCAGTGCTTATGTTTCATGGAATATTATTTCAATAGGTGCTGGGCAACATGCTGTATGCAGTCAAAATTACTGCTTTGGCTGGCATTGTGTTTTATTTTTATTTTTGAATGCCAACAAAACTGTCAGTCATCACTCAGTGGATCACACAGTTTCCGTGGCAGCCTAATAGAGATGAAATGGAGTGAGAGGAGGGTTCTCTACTGGCATCCACTATGGACCCTTACTCCTTTATTCCAATGTTCTTGTCCTTGTGTTTCAGTGACTTGATTTTTTTAAATTTTTTTTGTAAGCCATCTCACTTTCTCTTTGGAGATAATTCTATACAGATTAATAAATTAATTAATTGCATGGTGTTAAGCAAGTTGATGAGAATGTTTTCTAGTTTGTATAATGTAGCCTGTCGATATCTACTCTGGCTCTCTCACCTGTTCTCATGCACGTCATATAAGACAAGTTTCTTCAGAGCTTTGTCAATCCTGAAAGTGTTGTGTAGTTCCAAAGAATTATTTTCAATATTGGAAAATAGGTAAAATATGGACACATATAATGTTAACCTGATTTAACTGGGAAGAAAAAGAACATGATAAATTTCTCCTTGTCTCCTCAAAATCCCCTAATTCCTTTTAAAGTCTGTTCCTTTCTTGAGTCAAAACTTTGCATATATATATTCTAGATCAGGGTTCCAAAATGAGTTGGAAAACAAGGACCCTTGTAGAAGGCCCAAGTGAACATGGGCTCGCTTGAATATCTGACCCTGGTCAAAGCTTCTTGTGACCCTTCTTTCAATGGGATTGCATCATTTCCTTGTTCCCAGAAATTAACCAATTGCACATTCTGAGCTGGAAAACACCTCCTTCCTCGGAATCAGTACACATCTTTCATTCATCAGTCACTGTCAGTGGATTTTGACTAAAGCATAGACTGTATGATGAGTTTTCTACCAAGTGGTGGGACTGTAGTGATAAACAAGGCCAGTTAAACTGTCACGATGTTCCAGACAGACAAAGCAGGAGTTTTCACCCCTATGAATCTGAGTTGTCCTTTACTTTTGGGAAAGCTGAATTTGCAAAGGCAGGGGATTTCAGAACTCTGGCATCATTCTGTAAATCTCCACCCCAGCCTTGCAGACAGGCATCCACCCTTCTGATGAAGCAGTTCAAGACTGGGGAGAAGGGACAGATGAGGCAGCAGTGGCATCTCTGTGAAGGGAAGACATGGGAAGTCTCAGGTGGTTCCGCTCTACTGGGCTCACAAGCCCGAGAGTTTCTTTGCTGCTGAGACTGAAATTGTTGCGAGGTCAGGCAGGTGGAGAGGACCAGCGCATTGGGAATAAGTCGCCATTTGATTTTGCATCTACATCAGTTCTGAAAGCATTAGGAAAGAAGGTCTAGGGACCCTTTAAAGAAAGCCTTCCAGCATAGTGGCACCTCAGGGTAGAACGGCGTCCAAGTTGGCCTCAGATATCAGGTGAAATGGTGTAACATATTTGTCCATTTGTGGGCAGTTCTGTTTCCTGCATTTACTCAAAAGAACATATGAATACCAAGCCAGCTGAAAGCAGAGTTCATTCCTGTACATTGCATTGTCAGATGTAGCACAGAATTCTGGCTTGCAATCTGTGCAATTAGTTTCCTTTATCTCTCGTAACAAAAGGGCACAGATTTCAATATGACAAGTATTGAATAAAGCGCCATCAGTGGCTTGTGGTAGGGAACACTTGTACTTTGAACTGTACACTATGTCCTAGCTCCTCTTTGGTAAGTACCTTAAATTTTAAGGGAAAGATAAACTGTAGGCTCAGCAAGGAGTACTTCCTTCCTCGTTAATATTTTTCATCCATGTAATCCTATCCACTGCAGAGAATATATATGCACAGGAATGAGTGATCCCGAGAACACTCTTCTGAAGCATGCACTGACATCTCTATATTTTTGTTCGGAAATAAAGACCAATGTATCACCCTCAGTAAACTTAGAAAACAGTATAAAAATCATCAGCCTTGGTCCATGACTCCTGAGAGAAAGGTGCACAGGCTATTTTCAAAAGATGTGTGTGATAAGCACTATGCTTTAAAAATGTACTGTCTTCTTTTTGTTGTGCTGTGGGAGGGTGTAGACAGCTAGTAGTGGGGGGGGACACCCACTGGTTGTCTCCAGTGAGTGGTGTGTGGTGTGAGGAGAGCTTGGGTGTAAATTTCATGCAGTCAGACCTTCCAAAGAAGAGACGAAGGCCTCATTGGCACCATTTGCATTCCCACTTGTCACTATTTTGCAGGGAAAAATTGATTAAATACACTTTCCTTTTGAGTCAGTGCCTTACTCTAGTGTAGGATGTCTTGACCTCACTCTGTAGCCCAGGCTGACCTCAAACTCATGAAGATCCTCCTGCCTCAGTGTTTCCAGTGCTGGGATGCAAGGCATGCACCAGAAAACCTCTGTCCTTGTTTTTATTGCTTTAATCTTTGTTCTTCAAGACTAAAAGCTAGGACACATCTCAAGAGTCACTTGGAAAATTTCTGTTCTTTAATAAAATTTTATCTGGGAGAATATGACTTTTTTTTTTTTTTGGATTGTCTAGGTTGGGTCTCACTCTGGTCCAGGCTGTCATGGAATTCACTCTGTAGCCTCAGGGTGGCCTCAAAATCCAGGTGATCCTCCTAGCTCTGCATCCCGCATGCTGGGATTAAAGGCATGTGCCACTATACCCGGCTGAGAATATGACTTTTTATTTACAAGGTCTACATATGTTTGGAGGGGGGTTTGGATTGGAAATTCTACAGGTTAAGTGCAGCTATTGGACTAATAATGTCTCTTGTAAGAGTATAGGAATCACTTCCCAACTGACAGATATATCTGAGCTTGGCTGTGTAAATTTGGTCAACTACCTAGGGAAGCAGTTTAATAGCTTGGTTTTTGACTGGAGAGATGGCTTACTGGTTAAGGTACTTGCCTACAAAGTCAAAGGTCTGAGGATCTATTCCCTAGTATCCGAGGAAGCCAGATGCACAAGGTGCCACATGCATCTGGAGTTCGTTTGCTGCAGCTGAAGCCCCTGACATGCCCATTCTCTCCTCTCTCTGCTCTTTCTCTCTCTCTCTCTCAAATAAATAAATTAAAAATTATTTAATTTTATGAATAACTAATATAAAATTATTTGGAAAGGATGATGGTATTTAATGTGCAAAATAATTCCTGGTGGCAGATTAGCCAACAAGCATCAATATTCCTCATTCTGATTCTATAAACTAGGGTACTGAGTCTAGAGTCTTCCATTGTACCTGGAGTGTTTGAGAATATGTACTTATAGCCCCGGTTAAATGACTGTAAAGGAAACCATGAGTCAAGTACACTAGAAGGTAGAATGAGGCTTTAGTTTTTTATGTGGCTACATGTCTATGTGTATACTTGTCCAGTCCATACTACCTTTAGGGAGCCAGATTCTCCTGTGGAACACATTGGAAAACTATGAAATCAAGAAGTGTAACCTTTTCACTTTCTATGAATTTTCAGCTCTGTTTAACCTCATCCCTGTGGGTCTTCGACTGGTGGCTATTGAAGGAGTTCAAACCAAGCTGTATTTGGCAGTGAACAGTGAGGGACACTTGTACTCCTCGGTAAGTCTTGGTGTGCATGTCTTCACTATCCCGTTTTTCATCTGCTACCAAATAAAATGTGCTGACTCTGTTTTCGGTTAGATTTTGGTGAGGAGATGAATATTGGTTTGTATGGATATAGGTTGGTTTGGAAAGGCAAGTTATTTTCCTTTGAAATTTTTATCTTAACTAACGTATCATTTGAACTTAACATGTCTAATGTAAAATCAAAATTTCACTTAAAAGTCTTCCTACAGTGCCATTGGGTTATACATATCATAAAATGGTCTCTGGCTTTGTGGTTGTAGGAAACAAAACTATTGCTTGACTATATAAGCAAATATTTTCCACCTTTATCCCTAAAAGAACTAATGAGATCTCTGTCTCTCTCAAATCAGCTCTAAGACACAAAGACCAGTACTAGAAGTGCTTGCAGTGATTTGTTGCTCATCTGTTCAATTAGCAGAGTTGCCATCTGTCTTTACTTATTTTCAACTTTTCAAATTAATTTAATTGTAAAACATTGTGGGATACATTGTCATAATTCAGTGAGTGTACAATGTGTAATGGTCAAATCAGGGAAATAAGCATTTCCATCTCTTCTTCCTAGTGAATTCCAGGTCAGCCTGGGCTACCATGAGACCCTACCTCAAAAAAGCCATATAAAAATTTTAACGTTCAGAGACAGAGAGAATTCCATATTTAAAAAAACAACAAAAACTGTATGGCAGTCAGATGTGGTGTTACACACCTTTAATGCCAACACTCAGGAGGCTGAAGTAGGAGGATCACTGAGTTCAAGTCCAGTGTGGGGCTACATAGTATGTTCCAGATCCATCTGGGCTACAGTGGTACCCTATTTTGAAAATAAAGTAAAACAACAACAACAACAACAAAAGCACACAACCCCATGTAGTAGCTTATTACTATCCTTATAGACACAGTCTATGACCTCCCAACATGACCGGGTCTTGGTACTTTAAGCATTACAGTGAATGATTTCCAGGTAGTAAGGAATTGTTAAAGATGACGTATCAATCATATTTGTATCTAGAAGATTCTATAACAATTATTTTGGCACTGGGAACTCGGGGTGGGGGCAAAGGTCAGTGGAATGCACTTGCCTGATGCATGCAACACCCTAGAATCCCTGGTACTGCAAAAAGAATATGTATCGGGCTGAAGAAATGGCTCAGTGGTTCATGTGCTTGCTGCAAAGCCTAACAACCTGGGATCAATTCCCAGTACCCAAGTAAGCCAGATGCACAAAGTGGCACAGGCATTGGGAGTTCCTTGCAGTGACTGAAGGCCCTGGTGCTCCCATTCATTCCCCTCCTCCCTTCTGTCTCTGTTTCTCCTTGCATGCAAATAAATAAAAAAATACATTTTTTAGCATGGCCTGGTGGCATGTGGCTTTAATCCCAGCACTCAGGAGGCAGAGGCAGGAGGATCATCGTAGGCACAAAACCACCCTCAGACTACATATATATTTATTTATGTCTATATGTTTTGTTTTGTTTTGTTTTTCGAGGTAGGGTCTCACTCTAGGTCAAGCTGACCTGGAATTCATTCTGTAGTCTCAGAGTGGCCTTGAACTTACAAAGATCCTCTTACCTCTGCTTCCTGAGAGCTGGAATGAAAGGCGTGCCACCACTATGCCTGTCATATATATATATATATATATATATATATATATATATATATATATATATTTATTTTTTTATTTATTTTTTTTTCAGTGACAGAGAAAAAGAAGCAGATAGATAGGGCATGGGTGCACCAGGGCCTCCAGCCACTGCAAACGACCTCCAGATGCATGCACCAATTTGTGCATATGGCTCACGTGGGTACTGGGGAATTGAGCCTTGAACCGGGTTCCTTAGGCTTCACAGGCAGCAGTTAACTGTTAAGCCAACTCTCCAGCCCCTGAAATATATTTTTAATAAAAAGAATAGGGCTGGAGAGATGGCTTAGCGGCTAAGGCACCTGCCTGCTAAGCCTAAGAATGCTGGTTCCAATGTCCAGCAGTTCCAATCTCCTGGTCCCACGTTTAGCCAGATACAAAGTGACACAAGGGTGCAATGCCGCACTTGACCACAAGG
Source organism: Orientallactaga sibirica (assembly GCA_036365145.1). NCBI lineage: Eukaryota > Metazoa > Chordata > Mammalia > Rodentia > Dipodidae > Orientallactaga > Orientallactaga sibirica. The sequence continues at coordinate 16,214 of JAEOAD010001083.1, read as the reverse complement.
GGGCACACATCTGGATTCGTTCACAGCAGCTGAGAGACTGCTGGCACGCCCATTTCTGTCTCCCTCTGTCTATCTCTCTGTCTCTCTCTCCAAAAATAAATAAAAATAATAAAAAAAAAAAAAATAAATAAATAAATAAAAAGAATACATACAATTAAGAGGCACATAGTAAGATCCTCCCTTCTTCAACCTCACCATATGCCTGTCAAGCCAGAAGCCTGTGTTACTCTTATTTTCTGTAATGACCTATAGTTCTTTGCTTGCAGTAGTTTTGATTTAGTCAAAATGAAAAGAAAAAAATAGACTGACATTGAATTTCCATCTGAGATCTGAAAAGCCTTCCTACATTCTGAGGTGTCAACTATTGTTAGAATGAGTGTGCATAGATGATGGGAATTAACCAGTAAAGAGAACTTTAGCCAAGGGTGGGTTGCAACACTGTAGAACTCTCTGAAGGAGTGAGACCCCATGTCCCTTATCTCCCAGAGCTCTTATTTGGAGTCAGCCACAACACAGATTTCAGATCTCCAATGGACCAATGCGGTGGTGCACACCTTTAATCCCTGTAGATGTTGGAGGCAGAGGGAGGAGGATCTCAGTGAGTTTGGGGAGCACGGAGGCTGACCTGACCTTGCCTCTCTTTGTTCTAGGCTGTGTATCTGACTTTGCTTGCGTACTGGGGAATTTACCTCAGGTTCTTAGGCTTTGCAAGCATGTACCCTAACCGCTGAGCAATCTTCTAGCCCCAGTATTCCTTTTCTAAAAATTATTATTTGTTTAATAATTATATGAGAGCCTGAGAGAGAAGGAGAGAGAGAGAGAATTGGCACACCTGGGTCTCCAGTCACTGCAAACGACCTCCAGATGCATGCTCCAATTTGTGCATCTCAATTGCGTGGATCCTTGGGAATTGAGCCTCCAACAGGGGTCTTTGGGCTTCACAGCCAAACGCTTACCTGCTGAGCCATCTTTCCCACCTTAGATGTCCTCTTTGCACCCAGTGCCTTTGAACCAAAGTTGCCAAGAAGCAGCAGCACCTACACTTCTTAGGCTAGAACTTCCGATTGTGGAGAGATAGGATGGTCAGGATTCAAAGCCAAAATGTCTAGAACTAACATTATTCCCTACACTGACCACCTCTGTGACTGACATAACATCCTCTTGACTGTCAGGTGATTTTTTTAAAAATTAGAACATTTATTTATTTACTTGAGAGAGAGGAAGAGGCAGAGAGAAAGAGAGAACGGGCAGCAGGGGGCCTCCAGCCACTGCAAACACTCCCTAGACACATGTGCCCCTTGCATGTGGCTGAGGAATTGAACCGGGATCTTAGGCTTTGCAGAAAAACACCTTAAACACTTTCTAGAACTTTCTTGAAAGTTTCAACACATCCATGACAGCAGGGGATTGACACCTGCTGAGAGCTTGGGTCAGAACCAGAGGTGGGTACTACTTTCCAAGTCCCCTTCTCCACCTTCCTCCAGCTAGTTCACAGTGCCAAAGGTTCCAAACTGCCCAAACAGCGCCACCTGCTGGGCACCAAGTGTTCAAACCCATGAGCCTGTGTGGGAGTGTTCACATTGAAACCACAACAATAACCACACTTTTCACTTGTTTGGTTGTCTGTTTATTATTTATTTAGAGTAGGTCTTGCTTTGTATCCCAGGATAGTCTCAAACACTCTTCCTGCCTCAGCCTCCAGAATAATTGATTACAAGAGTGTGCCACCACACACAGTTTAACCATACATCTGAAGATAACATTAGAATACATCTGCAAACAGAAGTAGATAGTGGGTAAAATAATTTTTATTTATTTTTCTATATTCTTCTCTCTCAAAATAAAAATAAAAATAAAACCTTTTTTTAAAAAAAAAAAGAGCTGGAGTGCCAGGCGTGTTGGTGCACACCTTGAATTCCAGCACTCAGGAGGCAGGCAGAGGTGGTCTTCACCTTGAAGTTGGCTGACAAAGGCCAGGGTGAAGGTGTTGTTGGCATAGCGGAAAATGAAGGAGGTCTTGCTGACACTGTTGTTGCCGATGATGAGCAGTTTGAACATATAGTCAAATTCTGGTCAGAGGCTTCTTTGACTCCAGTCTTACCGTTGGTCACTGAGGCCACTTGCAAGAGAAACTGGCCGTCAGTCACTCCAGATCTCAACTCCAGTGTGACTCTTATGTTTTTGACTTTATATTTATTTATTTATTTTCTCAAATAAATATTCTATTCTTTTTATTATTATTCTTTTTAATTATTTCTATTTATTTGTGAGAATGCGAGAGACAAAGGCAGGTGGAGATATATATATATATGTATATATGTATATATGGAGAGAGAGAGAGAGAAAGAGAGAGAGAGAGAAAGAGAGAGAGAGAGAATGGGCGCTCCAGGGCCTCCAGCCACTGCAAAGGAATCCAGACACATGTGCTGCCACGTGCATCTGTCTTACATGGGTCCTGGGGAATCGAACCTGTGACCTTTTGCTTTGCATGCAAGAGCCTTCACCGCTAAGCCATCTCTCCATCCCAGTCATACTTTTAAATTTCAGTCTTTCTTTAGATCATTACCCACTGCTAGCCAACCTCTCAGAACAGAAGAGCCCAGCCCAGCCTACTTCCTCATGGCATTCCAGGGACTCTTAGAGACACACTATATTTTATTTTATTTTATTTTATTTTATTTATTTATTTTTTTATTTATTATTTATTTTATTTTATATCATTTTATTTTGAGAACAACAGACAGAGAGAAAGAGACATAAAGAATGGCGGCACCAGGGCCCCCAGCCACTACTAATGAACTCCAGAGGCATGTGCCACCTTGTGTATCTATCTTACATTGATTTTGGGGAAATCGAGCCTTAATCACAGTCCTTAGGCTTCACAGACAATTGCTTAACCACTAATCCATCTCACCTCACCAGCTCAATGTGTGTGTGTGTGTGTGTGTGTGTGTGTGTGTGTTGAATTTTCATTTATTTATTTCATTTATTTAGAGAGAGAGAGAGAGAGAGAGAGAGAGAGAGATTGGTGTCCCAGGGCCTCTAGCCACTGCAAAGGACCTCCAGACTCATGCGCCACTATTTTAACAAAAGTGGGAGAAGTAGGAGCATCGTTGTGTGTATAAGGCCACTCTGAGATTACATAGTGAATAGGAGGTCAGCTTTGAGCTTCAGCAAGATCCTATCTTTTAAAACAAAAATAACAAAAAAAAAGTTACTTTCACTGTGTCCCCACTGGGCACATGCATCTGGAGTTCATTTGCAATGGCTTGAGGACCTGCTGCCCCATTCTCTCCTCAAATAAATTTCCTCTCAAACAAATAAATAAATAAATATATATTTTTTAAAATTAAAAACTTATTTGAGAGGCATAATATGAATGAGAATATGAATGACTGGAGATGGCTTAGTGGATAAGGTGCTTTCCTACAAAGCCAAAGGCCTTGGAGCCCCCATTCTCTCTCTCTCTGTCTCTGTATGACCCTTCTAACTCTCCTATAAATAACAAAAATAATAAAATGAAATAATAATAATAATAATGAAATAAAATACATTCATGGTGGTGCTCAGGCCTTTCATCCCATCAGCACTAGGAGGAAGGAAGAAAGTGAGGAGGGTAGTGGCTGTGAGTTCAAGGCCACCCTGAGACAACAAAGTGAATTTCAGCTAAGCCTGGGATAGTGCCAGGCCCTACATCGAAAACCAAAAAAAAAAAAAAAAAAAAAAAAAAAAAAAAAACCAAAGAAATAAATTTAACATCTATCATAATTACAGTGTCATGTATCCAGAAGGGAGGAGGTGTTTAAAGCATGATATATATAATACATACACACACACACACACACACACACACACACACACACACACAGATAGATAGATAGATAGATAGATAGATAGATAGATAGATAGATAGATAGATAGATAGGAGCCCTGTTTTTGTACCACACGAGAGAGTCCCTGGAACACCCAGGCCTTCTCCTGGCCCGTCCAGCTCCAGATTCTCTAACCTCGGGTGAACGTAGTGTGTGTTCTGCTGGTTCCAAAAATGCTCAAAATGACCACCTGAAAATGGACTGCTGAGCCAGGGGACAGGTGGTGCACAGAAGGGTCTTTTGAAATGGAGCGATATCTTATATTTCATGCCCATCCCTCGAAGTTACGAGCCTACGGGAAGGGGGATGTCTTTCAAATGAACAAACAGGCCACAGAGGGTGTGTTTTCCTAGGAATAGCCCTGCAACTAAGGAGATCGTGGAGGGCTGATGGGCAAGGGCCTTGAGGAGTTAGAAGCCGGCGTTAGAGAGCGAGGCCCTGCTTCAAATACTAAGGTAGAGAGATTTAAAAATCTTCCCGGGACTCACCTGTCATTGGTGTTGATGATGAGAGGGACTCAGTTTTCTGAAGTGCGCTTGGTTGTCAGTGCAGGACCCCGGAAGGAGAGGCAGAACCCCGTGACGTGCGAGGAGAAGTGTTGTTTTACTGCCCGCTCACCCAGGCCAGTAGGAAGCTGATTCCTAGGCTGAAGCCCAATCGCATTGTCATTCTCGCTTTTTCAGTTGCTTATTTTTATGACTCTTTTACCCTTTTCATTGCAGAGGAACCCCTTGTAAGTGCCCACCATACGTTGGTACCATCGTGCCCGTTTTCACCCCGCCAGGCGATGGAGGACGCGTCGCTGTGGGATGGTGAGCATCCCCCATGTTGCTCTGGTTCCTAACTTTGGCAGCAGCAGTCCACCAGTGGTGGGATTCAGTGCCTGTCCACATTGCCCCACGTCCTCTGGTTTCTGCACACTCTCTTCTGCACAATCTCCTGAGCATTGGTGGCTCTGTTTGATTTTTGGTGGTGCTTGTTTGCTTTTTAGTTATAGACCCACTGAGTGTGTAAACAGCATGTGTGGGTTCCATCCTTACCCTCGTCCCCGCCCCTCCCCCAAGGGACCCTGCTCCCTGGGGATGCCAGTTACATCCCCATAGGTATTGTGGGTCATGCATTTGGGGTAGCTGTCAGTTATCGGGGCGAGGCCATGTCTCTGTCCCACCTTGTGGCTCTCACAATCTTTCAGCCCACACTTGCATGAATCTCTCTGAGCCTGCCCGGTTGAGTGTTATGGCTACTTCACTGATGAGGTCTGGGAGCCGCTGTGTCTCTGGATCTCTGTGACTCTGGACTCTGTGGGAGTCGAGTGTTCTCTGTGCCTATCTCCTTCACCTTTGTGCTGGTTGGAGTCTATTCTCATACTCAGAGTTTAGCAGCCTCTAGAATTCTGCTCCGTCGTACATTTTGTTTTTCCTCCCCATCACACCGGTGTAGGTTTCCAAAGTCTGCCCTCAACCAGCCTTGTGGCTCTTCTCCTCAAGATCTCTGTGCAGTGTCTGGGGTGCTGTTTCAGCTAGAAAGCCTGACTTCTTTTGATAGGGTTCAGGTATCTTTACATGAATTTTGCTGAATTTGTCCTTGATCTCATTGCCTCTGTGCAAGGAGAAAAACAAAGAAAAACAAAACATGCAGTCTGCATTGGCGAATTGGTTTCTATGCCACAGAGGGCAGTGGGATTTTATAGGAGAGCCACTGTTGTGGTTTCTGTACCATCCGGCCCCTTTTCTCACCAGGGAAAGCTTCTGAAACCAACTCTGAATTTTCTTGATCATGACAAAGGCCTGCATAACAGTCTGGGTCTCTCCTGCAGAGATAGAGCTCATAGAGTTTTTCTCTAATTTTTGAAGCATATCGAGTCCTTTCCTTAGTGGGACCTAAGAGACCTTGGCCAAATGTGTTTCTGAATCACTTGTTCCTTCGATTGATTGATTGATTGATTGATTGATTGATTGATTGATTGATTGAGAGACACAAGGAGATGGAGAGGGAGAGAGAATGGACACACCAGGGCCCTCAGACCGCATAAATGAACTCCAGATACATGCACCACCATGTGCATCTGGCTAAGGTGGGACATGGGGCATTGAACCTGGTTCTTTTGCTTCGCTGGCAAATGAATTAACCACTAAGCCGTTGCTCCAGCCCTTCTATATTTTATTTATTTATGTTTTGGTTTTTAGAGGTAGGGCCTCACTCTAGCTCAGGCTACCTGGAAGTCACATTCTCTCTCTCTGTGTCTCTCTGACTCCTCCTATCTCTCCTATAAATAATAAAAATAGTATCGACTGGAGCCATGGCTTAGCGGTTAAGGCGCCTGCCTCCTAAGCCCAAGAACACTGGTTCCAATCTCCAGGTCCCACGTTTAGCCAGATGCAAAGTGAGGCAAGGGCGCAAGGCCGCACTTGCCCACAAGAGGGCGCACACATCTGCATTTCGTTCACAGCAGCTGAGAGACTGCTGGCGGGCCCATGTCTATCTGTCTTCCTATCCCTCGCTGTCTGTCTGCCTCTCTGTGTCTCTAAAAGTAAAAAAAAAATTGGAAAAAAAAATAAAGTAATAAAAGGAAATAATAATAATAATAAAATAGATCTATGGTGGCGCATACGCATTTCATCCCAGCAGCACTAGGAGGGAGGCAGAGAGTGAGCAGGGTCGTGGCTATGAGTTCGAGGCCACCCTGATACGACCGAGTGAATTCCAGCTCAGCCTGGGATAGAACCAGTCCCTACCTCGAAAATCAAAGAAACCCCAAAACTAAAGAAATAAATGTAACATCTACCAAAGTACAATGTCACGCAGCCAAAAGCAGGAGGAGGTGTTTAGAGCATGATATATACATACATATATAGATAGATGGATAGACAGATCGATAGATAGATATAGATATATATACACATATACATACATATATAGCATGTATTAATATGTATTTATTTTATGTATTATATATTATTCATAATATATACACATATAAATATATATTTAAATTTATATATAAACTTATATGTAAATATGTGAATTCATATATGAATATACATGTAAATTTATACATATATATATAAATTCATGTGATATATATTTACATATATGATATGTATAATATATTATTACATGTATTATAGATTATTATACATTATATAAACTACATAATATATACATATAAAATATATAATTATATGTAAATATATAAATTTTTATGTGTATCATAATAGGAATAGGTTTGAGGCCATATGTAAATTTATATCCATAAATACATATATATATATATATATATATATATATATATATATATATATATATGTGTTGGGTGTGTGACGTAGGGACTGGCTGTAGCACGGGCTGACCCAGAATTCACTGTGACGTCTCAGGCTGGCCTTGAACTCACAGCTACGACCCTTCTAACATGTACTTATTCACAATTGGTTTCGAGGAAAAGTGAGAATAACTTCTAAGAAGTGTCAATCTCAGAAGTAAATCCTTCTAATGTCCTAACATACATAGTATGTGCCAGCGAGCATTCTTTGATCTCAGTTGAAGGGAGGCTTCATGATGTCGACTTTTCACGTGATGACACACAGGTGACACTGGCCTTGTGTCTGTGGAATTTTCTTTCCCAGGAGATCTTCTGGGAAGGTTCTGACACCAACTCTGAATTTTCTTTATCATGACAAAGGCCTGCATAGCTGTCTGTGTCTCTGCTGCAGAGAGAGAGCTCATAGGTTTTTTCTGTAATTTTCAAAGAATATCGATTCCTCTCTTAGCAGGACCTAATAGACGTTTGCCAAATGTGTTTTATGTAATTGCTTCGCTTTCAAGTATTCCCGGCATTTAGGCTGTGTAAGGTCAATGCTTCAGGCTGTTTTGATCATAATTCATTTTATTTTATTGTATGTTTTGGTTTTTCTTTCTTTTTGTCTTTTGCTTGCTTGCTTGCTTGCCTTTTGCTTTCTGTCTTCCTTCATTCCTTCCTTTCTTTTCTTTTCTTTCTTTCTTTTTTCTTTCTTTCTTTCTTTCTTTCTTTCTTTTTTTTTGTTACTTTGGTTTTTGCGATGTAGGGTCTCACTGATTTGAGGCTGAACAGGAATTCACCATGGCATCTCAGGGTCGCCTTGAACTTCTCTGCCATCCTCCTACCCTCTGACTGCCAGGGGCTGGGATTCAAGACATGCGCCACCACGCCTGGCTATATTTTGGTTTTTCACGGGACTCACTCTAGCGCAGGCTGAACTGGAACACACGATGTTATCTCAGGCTGGCTTTGAACTCACACCTAAGCATGTACATCTGCCTTGTCAGTTCTGGGGATCAAGGTGCATTGAACCACGTCAAGCTCAAAGGATTTAGTAGACTCATGCCTCCTGATGGTGGAAAATCACAGACAAAAATCTCGAGATCGCCTCATAGGTCAAATTTCACACATAGGTTTTTCAACTTGTAATTGAAGTGAGATGCCCCGGAAGGGAACGTATGATTGCGAGATACTTGTCCCCAACGCTAATGAGATCCTGTCCTGGCAAGTAAAGGTGTAATTCTACTTGGAAACCTTTTTAGTGTTTCCAGACAGTGGAATCACTGTCTGAAATGATATTTTCCGAGAAGCATAAAGCGTAACTATGCGCTTGCTCTTTCTCTTCAAACGTCAGATTTGGAGTTTTAATTCTTTTGTGCATCACGACAGGCCACCACAAATTCTCACTGTGTTAATAGGGGTCCTGGTGTTTTGTACTGACCATGCTTTCATTCCTGATTGCAAGTGTGACTGAATGAACAGATGGCATATTGGCGATGTTTCCATATCTTGCCCTTTGTTGTGGTCCATCACCACACCTGCATCCACTGTGTTGTCAGGAAGGTTCTCAAGCGCCTCCTTGTGGGGACACTGGGCCTCAGGGTACACTTTCCAAGTCTGAGGTTCTCGATTCCTTCTGCCCACTCTTCAGCTCCTAAGGCTTATAAGGAATTAAAAGGAATTTCTGGGCTGGAGAGAATACTTAGGGGTTAAGGCGCCTGCAAACGAACTCCAGATGTGTGCGCCCCCTTGTGCATCTGGCTTACCTGGGTCCTGGGAAGTTGAACCTGTGTCCCTCGGCTTTGCAGGCAAGTACTTTAACTGCTATGCCATCTCCAGTCCTAAAATTAATTTTTTTGGTTTTTCAAGTAGAGTCTCTCTCTAGCCAAGGCTAACCTGGAATTCACTATGTAGTCTCACGGCGGCCTTGAATGCATGGCGATCCTCCTACTTTTGCCTCCCAAGTGCTAGGATTAAAGGCGTGCACCACCACACCTGGCCTAAAATTAACTTTTTTTAAAATTATATTTTGCAAGAGGTGGGAGATGAGAGACAGGGCAAGAATGGCATACCAGGACCTCCAGGTGCTGCAAATGGACTCCAGATGCATGTGTCACTTTGTTTATCTGGTTTTATGTAGGTACTGGGGAAGCCAACCCAGGTCTTTAGTGTCTCTGCGAGCAAGTGTCTTAACAGCTGAGCCATCTCTCCAGCCCCCTGAAACACTTCTTCAAAAATGATATCTTAGCTGGGCATGGTGGCACACACCTTTAATCCCAGCACTCGGGAGGCAGAGGTAGGAGGATCGCGGTGAGTTCAAGGCCACCCTGAGACTACATAGTTAATTCCAGGTCAGCCTGGACCAGAGTAAAACCCTACCTCGGAAAAAAAAAAAAGATATCTTAATTGGTTTACCAATAGTAGGCTTATTCACATATCCTTGGTTTTGATTCATCCTCCCACCATCCCATCCTTCCTCATCCCCACCCCTATTTAAACCCTGCCCTACTGTGATTCCTACACCACATTCAGGTCCCATGTGTTCCAGTGTCCTCTCACAGTAGCTGCCATTGCCTCATTCTAGCGTCTTGTTCTCTATAGGCACTCTGACTTTCAGCTGCTCATCTAGAAAGTTGAAGCTCGGGTCTGCAAGTCAAGTGAGCATGCAGCTGTGGCGTTCTGTGATGGGAACTCTGGGATGAGGACCAGAAGCCTTGTCCACCTGAGCACCTGTCTCTGGAAGGCCAAACCAGGCTGGCTGCTGCGGGGAAGTTGCCTGTCAACCAGGTAAGGGCCCTTGATCCTGTCTGTCATGAAGCCGGTGCTGGACAGTGAAGCTGCCTTGGACCTGCTTCTGTATCCAAGTTCAGTGACTCTCTTCTAGTGTGACTTGTACTCCAAAGGTCAAAGAATGTGCTGTGACTCAGAAGGCCCAGCATTGATTTCAATCTTGCTAATTTTTTCATTTTCAGAAAAATATTATTTCATTGTCTTTTGAAATCTTGGGATTTTTTTCCTCTGTTAAAATTGAACATATCTGTGGTGGTTTGATTCAGGTATCCCCATAAACTTAGGTGTTCTGAATGCTAGTCTCCAGCTGATGGTAATTGGAAATTAAAGCCTCCTGGAGGTAGAGTATTGGGGCGGGCTTATGGGTATTATAGCCAGCTTCCCTTGCCAGTATTTGGCACACTCTCCTGTTGCTAGCGTCCATGTTATGTTGGCCAGGGGTGATGTCTACTCTGCTCATGCCATCATTTTCCTGCCATCATGGAACTTTCTGCTCGAGCCTATAAGCCACAGTAAACCTCTTTTTTTTTCCACAAGCTGTTCTTGGTCAGGTGATTTCTATCAGCAGTGTGAGCTTGACTGCAACAGTAAAGTGGTACCGAGGAACGGGATTTCTGCTGGACACCTGACTGTGTGGTTTTGGCCTTTGGAGCTGATTTTCAAGAGGAATGTGGAAGGGTTTGAAACCTCGGCCTAAGAGATGCCTTGCAGTGCTGTAAGTACAGCTTGATGGACTATTCTGCTCAGAGTTGAAAGGCCTGAATGCAGTAAGAACTATGGACTGTGAGGTTTGGCTTATGAGGGAGAGAAGGAGCTTTACTTGGACTTGGCTAGCAGTTGGTATGAGATGCTTGAAGTTATGCCCGTGTCCTGAGAAGTTGTGCAGGGTTGCTTTATGAGAAATGAACTGATGTGAGCAGAGGGATGTGACACAGAAAAAAATGAATCTTGGGACTAAACTGCTGCCCGTTCACTGCAAATTTTTTGAGACATTATAACTTTTGAGATTGAGCCAGCTGAACTGCCCTTTTGAAGGGGCCTGAATGCTGAAGGAGTGCCCTGTTCTACGAAGTCTGCTTTATTCCCCCCCCTGGATTAACAAATTGTCACTCTAGCTCATATTATGGTCTATAAGAAATGTAGGAAAGAGAGGGTCATTGAGTTTACAATGTGATATTGTAATTTAGAAATGGCCATGGGCAGTGTGAAGCAGGTTTGCTGGATGCCTGCATGGAGATCCCATGGGGCCATGAGGATGGACCTTCGGTTGTAGTGGAGACCCAGTGGAGATGCCGGAACCATGAGATGGCTGCCAAGGAGGGCTGCCGGTCCCAGATGAAGTTTTCCAGGCCCGTGAGTAGCCTAGCTGGAGGGGCGGAATTGGAACCCCAGAGGCTTGTTGCTGGTTAGAATTATCGCTCTTGGAGATTTGTCATTGACTAGAGTTGTTGGACTTGGAGCTACAGAGTTTGATGTTTGCCCTGGTTGTTTTAAATCTTGTATTGGTTGAATATTTCTGTGCTTTGCCCAATGCATCCTTTTCAGTGGGAATGTTTATTCTGTGTCATTTGGGGGTTTTGGAAGGACTTTTTTGGGTATTGTGGGTCAGTTAAAAGACCTTGGATTATGGGGAATGTATGAAAATCATTAGGATTGATAAAAACTATGGGGTCTTTGAAAGCTGCATGAATGCAATGCATTTTACATCATGTATGGTTATCAGTTTATGGGGGCCAGGGGTGGGATGTGGTAGTTTGATTCAGGTGTCCCCCATCAACTTAAGTACCCTGAATGCTAGTCTCTCCAGCTGATGGCAATTGAAAATTAAAGCCTCCTGGAGGTAGAATATTGTTGGGGGAGGGCTTATGGGTATTAGAGCCAGCTTCCCTGCCATGTGTGACACACTCTTTGTTGCTATGGTCCACCGTAGGTTGGCCAGGGGTGATGTCTACACTCTGCTCATGCCATCATGGAGCTTTCCCTGAGCCTGTAAGCCAAAGTAAACCTTTTTTTTCCTCAAGCTGCTCTTGGCCAGGTGATTTCTACCAGCAGTGTGAACCTGACTGCAACGTCATCCCATTACAAAACATTTTATTCACTTGTTAGATAGGGAGAGAGAGAGGAAGAGGCAGACAGAACAGGCACACCAGGGCCTTCAGCCACTGCAAAGGAATTTCAGGCACATGCTCCACCTTGTGAATCTGGCTCATGTGGGTCCTAGGGAAACAAACGTGGGTCCTTAGGCTTTGCAGGCAAGTGCCTTAACTGCTAAGCCATCTCTCTAGCCCTAGCATCCCATTTTTATTGGCTATTTTATTTCCTTTATTTTTCTCTCAGGATTGCTTGAACTTTCTGAGGTCATTAGTACTTCCAAATTTTAAGAGTTATTGTGTGTGTGTGTGTGTGTGTGTGTGTGTGTGTGTGTGTGTGTGTGACAAATGGTGGTCGGGTCTTGGTGGGGATTGCATTGACTCTGTAGATTGTTTGTTTTTTTTGTTTGTTTTTTGCCTGGTTTTTTTGAGGTAGGGTCTCACTCTAGCTCAGGCTGACCTGGAATTCATTTGGTAGTCTCTGGGTGGCCTCAAACTCACAGCGATCCTCCTACCTCTGCCTCCTGAGTGCTGGGATTAAAGGTGTGCACCACCACACCCGGTTTGTAGATTGCTTTTGGTCAGAGCTGGTTTCACAACATGGATGCTTCCAGTCCATGGGCATGGGAGGGGAGGTCTGTTACTAGTGTTCTCTGAACTTTCCAGGTTCTTGGCCTCTTACTCAACGAACTGAAGGACAGTGCACACAGGAGTTTAGCAGCAAGAAACTTCATGAGGAGCAAAGTGATGATGAAGGATCAGCACACTGCCCAAGGGCAACAGGCACTGGAGTGGAGAGTGCTCACAGGCCCAGGGACATGGTCGGGGCCATTGCCTGCAGTAGCCTTAGGTGGGGATGGGTCATTTGCCTGGCATATAGTTTGGTGCTCTGATTTCAGTTACAGACAGTTTTCCTTTTCTCTACAGTGCACAGGACTTCACCTGATGCATTTATTTTATCATATTCATACCTATTCATACATAGGCATACAATAATAAATAGTGCTTTCTTCCTGAAAGGTCACTTAAAGGACACAACAATATGCATGTACCCTAAAGCCCTTCAGGCTGGGTGGCCCCTACTGTTCTGATTCCTAAGCTATCTTAGGATGTATTTGAATGGGTGCTTATCGCAAACAATGGCTCCAAGGGGAGGAGAAAATGGTTGTTATGTGGCTCCAGGTGTACATGTAAGTGTAGCTCAGTGCACGTGGGGTTCCAGGTTGCTAGGTGCCTTGTATAAGAGAAGGGTGTGCTTGCAGCTCAGGTCAAGCAATGTCCAGGGTGCCTGAACTACTGGCTATGCCTGCCTGCCTGCCTCTGATCCTTATGTACTCTAATGTCTTCTTCAGTTTCTTTCTCAAGTGTTTTAAAAATGTCACTTCCATGTTTAGGGTTTTTGTTGTTGTTTTTCGAGGCAGGGTCTCAATCTAGGACAGGCTGACCTGGAATTCACTGTGTAGTCTCAGGGTGGCCTCAAATTCAACAGCGATCCTCTTACCTCTGCCTCCCAAGTGCTGGGATTAAAGGCACGCATGACACACCCAGAGCCAGGGTTAGGTTTATTCTCAAGTTGTGTGTATGTGTGTCCATTCATCTTTCTGTCTACCTCATCTATTTGTGGCAATTGTGAATGGGATTGTTTTTCTGGTTTCATCCTCAGCATGTTTGCTATTGGATTTACATGGGTACTGGGGAATCAAACTTGGGACAGCAGGCTTTGCAAGCAAACACCTTTCACCTCTGAGCCATCTCCACAGCCCATATTGGATATTGGTATATAGGAAGGGTACTTAGTATTTTTTTTTTTTTGGTTTTTCGAGGTAGGGTTTCACTCTGGTCCAGGCTGACCTGGAATTAACTATGTAGTCTCAGGGTGGCCTTGAACTCTCAGCGATCCTCCTACCTCTGCCTCCCGAGTGCTGGGATTAAAGGCGTGCGCCACCATGCCCGGCTCGGTACTTAGTATTTTTTGTTCTAAATTTAAAAAATAATTCATGGGGGTTGGGGATTTAGTTCAGTGGATGACCGCTTGCCTAGCAAGCACAAGAGCCTTCTGCTCAGGTTCTCAGCACCAAAAACAATAATAATAATAATTTCATGTATTTATTTGGGGGAGAGAGAATGAATGAATGAACATGAGCAAGCCAGGACCTCCAAGTCATCAGGCATTACAAGCAAGCATCTTTGACCACGGAGAAATCTCCAGCCCTTTTAAAAACTTTTCATTGAGGCTGCAGCAATGGCTTAGCAGTTAAGACACTTGCCTGTGAAGCCTAAGGACCCAGGTTCGATTCCCAGGACCCACGTAAGCCAATGCACAAGGTGGCACATGTGCCTAGAGTTCATTTGCAGTGGCTGAGGCCATGGTGTGCCCATTCTTTCTCTCTCTCTCCCCCCTTCCTGTTTCTCTCAAATAACTGCATAAAAATTTTAAATAACTTTATTGACAGTTTCCATAAATGAAGACAATATACCATGATCATAACCCTCCCTTCCCCACCACGATCCTCCTCCATTGAATCTCTTCCTTCTAACTAGTTTCTCTTCATGTTGATGTCTTCATGTTTTTCCTCCTATCATGCAGGCCTGTGGAGGTAACGTTAGCCACCTTAAAAATCATGAATATCCTAGACACTTTGTGTGATTATTTTTTTAGCTTAATTTTATTTATTGGCAATGTGTATAATGTATTTTGACCATAATCATCTCCCATTACCTTCTTTTCTTCGTCCCACTGAACTCTTCCTCCTTCCCACTGAGTTTAACTCCTTCCAGGGATTGAGAAAACAATCTGAGAAGCACATTTAAAACAGAGGTCCAAAGCACAGGGAGTCATTATCTGGTGAACGTGCTGACGAGGGAAGTGTTAGGGGGAGGTTTTGACACAGAAAATAGTTTGTTAAAGGCAAGAAGAACAGTGGTCTGTTCCAGGAATCAACATTTTAGTATAGCTGAATAGAAACCAGAGTTTAAGATCAACAGTAGCAGGAGACCAAAGGGAAAAGAAGGCAGGGACTTTTTTTGCCACCGATTTCAGTGATCATAGACCTTGAGAAGAACAGGAGTTGGGCTCATGTCAGACAGATATTTGAACTCTGAATTTCTTCCATGGCCATAGGTATATAATTGAATGTCTTTACACCTGTGTTCTAGTCAGAAGAGGAAGAATGGGTACCTTGGACTTAATTTTTACTTGCGGTCTGTATCGCTGTTTTGGACATTGGCGATTGGGCACTTATCTGTGTTTGAGGCACTGGTACAGAACCCAGAGCTTCTTGTATGCTTGGCAACTGCTCTACGTTGAGCTATCCCCCCAGTTCTCTCCATCAGACTCTCTGCTTTTTACCATTTACTATTCACATCATGGACCTCCTTATTATAGCCTGACTTTCTTTGCCACATGTCTATAAGACAACAAGTTTGTTGGCCCTCTTGGGTCAGGTGCGTCTGGAGGTGCACATGGTGGGTCTGGCAGCTGTACTTTCCTCTGCAGTTACACGTTGGCACTGTGGGTCTGTGTCCATCTTGCAAGCATAGTTAATGGGAAGTGTTCTGGGAGCTCGATCATTGGTTATGTGCTGTTTCATTGAGTTATGCTCTTTCAAGGCTGAAGGCCAAAAGCACATGGAAAACTCACTAAAAGAAAGTTACTATGAGGACTTGCTTCAAAACAGTCAGCTCTCATTCCCCAAGGTTCTTTGTGTCCTGCTCCACTGTGGCTGTGAGTGAGTTTGTTTTTACACTGACATGTTTATAGTCTAAGTTTCAGCTTTGGAGATCAGCATCATAACAAGCGTCAGGGTGATGACTGCAGAGTTCATACTCACTAGTAGGACTGATGTGGGAACTGAACAGACAGTAACAGCATTCTAGTCATCCACTGACCAGAGATATCTGAAATCCATGATTTTGTGTTCTCTGTTCGTTCATTGCCACTAGAAGGAAATTTTGACACTTTACAGTTACCTACAGAAATGGCTTTCAAAAGATAATTTCACAAATGACCAAAACATCCAGTTTCATTTTTGAATGTCTGACACTGAAATAAGAAAAGGAAAACTTTTTTTTTCTCCACAGACCTATACTAGGGCAGCCCCCTGAAACAGCATTATGTGATCATCTTAAGTGCTCAGGTGATGAGGAGATCTGTTCCTTTGTTACCTG
>JAEOAD010002780.1:0-26988 GCA_036365145.1 Orientallactaga sibirica | reverse complement strand
ACACCACTTTTTGCATACAGCTTTTCACGGGTACTGGTGATAGGAGACAGAAATTGGCTATGTAGTCAGGCTAACAGGTCCCCCAAAGTAATGGTGTTTTATTCCTTGACTAAAAGCAGGAAATGTCACTAAGCCTGCAGAAAACCAAATGTTGCACCCTCCAGGAAAGATCTCTAGATTAAGCTTGCACACTCTTGCTAGAGGACAGAAATTCTGACCCTCACCTAAGATGACCGGCCCAGCTGTAAAAGCTGGTCTTTGTCCATAGCAACCTGCCGGCCTGGTACCACCTCCTTATGTAACCATTCCCCATACAAAAACCCAGACCTGAGTCTCAAGGTGGGCGTCGCAAACCTCCTCTTACCTCTCTGGGCAAGAGCTCTGCCCTCTCCCTCATGGGGCTTCTCAAAGCTCTCTCACCTCCCTAGGCTTAAGCCCCTTTCTCTTCATCCTCCTAAAGCTTTAAACTGTAATCAAGTCTTTCTGAACCTTGTCCTCTGGTCAGTGGATTTCATTCTTCAAGTTCACAGGAAAAGGAGCTGGGAACACCCCAAATTACTGGTACACTGGTGTCAAGGAACCCAAAATTCGTGTATCACTGGGAAATCAAACCCAGGCCTACAGGCTTTCAAGTAAGTGCCTTTACTGCTGAGCCATCTCTCAGGCCCAGGGTTAAAACTCCTAATGCTGTGCTGGGTGTGGTGACTCATGCCTTTAATCCCAGTACTCAGGAGGCAGAGGTAGGAGGATCGCCATGAGTTCAGGCCACCCTGAGAATACAGAGTGAATTCCAGGTCAGCCTGGGCTAGAGTGAGACCCTACCTCGAAAAACAAAAAAAAAAAAAAAAAAATCCTAATGCTCTTTGGAGTTTTTATCTATTTGAAGTAGAAAAGCTAAGGTGAAGAGTCATTTCACCACAAATACCACTAATTAATTAACATTGACTGTTACCATATGGAAGCACTCTTCTGATGACTTAGTAAGTATGACTTGCCCAAATGAACACCCTGGGGTTACAGAACATCTTCCCCACCATTCTTCCCACACTCCTCAGACATCACACCACCTGGCAGTGCTCCAGCAGAGCCGGGCAGAAGGGCAGCAACTCTGCCTTGACTCAGGAAGTGGATGGCGCTGCTCAGGAACAGAAATGCCACTGTCCTTTCCAGAGATGAGAAAGAAAAGGCACTGGGATGAAGCAGCACTAAAAATCAGGAAGTGGACTTTCCTAGTACCACTGAGAGGGTCCATTTTCTGCAGGCAACAGTTCTCTCAACTGCTTATCACAGCTCATCTTTTTATTAATGTGTTAAATATTGGGACAAAACCTCTGCCTTATAAATTCACTTGTAAAATCTTAAGAAAGAATGCAACATGTATCATTCTGTTGATAAGACCTTAATTTACAAAGCAATCACTTATAGTTGTCATAACTATCTTAGGTTGCTGCTGTCATTGGGAAGTCCCCAGCCTGTGGTACTATTAGGAGGCGGTGGAACCTCCTCTAGAAGCAAGTTAGGTCATCGGGAAAGTGCCCTTAGACACGATATTGTAATGTGCATATACCGTGCGTGCATACGCACACACACACACAAGCAAATTAAGAGAAAATTCCCAGGGTCAGTAAGAGCCTCTTCCAGAATGGGTGGAAGAGGGATAGAGCAGGACACCCAACATTCCCCTGTGGCCCTGCTGGTCAGTGACCCCCGTCCCATCCCCACAGATGACTGCATGGGGCAAAGCATAGACACACACACCACATACCCCATACACAAGAACAAATATACAAGTAACTTTAAGTAAACAACTCATAAAGGTTAGCACTCAGAAAGCTGGGCATTCATGTACACAAAGACACACATACAAATAAATATAACAAGAACTCCAACAGCTATTATCCCTAGAAATCTGGATGAGTCTGTTGCTTGACCTGGGAGGCAAGGTAGTTATCTATTTTCTGAATACCAACAAGAAAACATAAAGGATCAATATATTCCAGAGCAAGAGTTAGCCCCCAAAGGTGTGCCTGCTCCAGCTTCTGAACTGGTTTTGGCCCTGTTGTAGAAATTTTATGGAAAAATCACTCTAACACTGGTAATGAATGAAAGTAGAAGTTTATTACCCAGGGGCCAAAAGTTTGAGGTACCTTTTAAAAAAATTATTTGTATTTTTATTTATTTATTTATTTATTTATTTATTTATTTATTTATTTATTGGAGACAGAGAGAGAGAGAGAGTGAGAATAGGCACACCAGGGTCTCCAACCACTGCAAAGGAACTCCAGACTCATGTGCCACCTTGTGCATCTGGATTATGTGTGACCTGGAGAATCAAACCTGGGTTGTTAGGATTCACAGGCAAGTGCCTTAACCACTAAGCCATTTCTCCAGCCCTGAGGTAGCTTTTTTTAAATTTTATTTTTTATTTTTTAAATTTTTATTGACAACTTCTATACTTACATACAAAAAAATGCATGTTTCACCCTCTGCCCCATATACCCCTTTAGAACTCCATTCCCCATATCCCCTCCCTCTCTCCATTAGCCTCTTTTAATTTGATGTCATCATCTTTTCTCCTATTATGAGGGTCTTGCGAAGGTATTGCTAGGCACTGCAAGGTCATGGATACCAAGGCCAATTTCTGTCTGGACAGTTGCATTGTAAGGAGTCTTACAATTCCTTTGGCTCTTCCATTCTATCTGCCCCCTCTTCCACAATGGGCCCTGAGCCTTGGAGGGTGTGACAGAGGTGTGTTTCAGTGCTGGGCACTTGAGGTAGCTTTTAAAGAAGTTGTGGCCCCAACTGAAGATTTTATTTTTATAGTTTTTATGTCAAGGGAGGGACAAGTGAACTAGCAAGATATGACAATTTGCATATCAATCATGTTTATAGTCAGGACACCCTACAATGAACTCCATTTTACTTTTAGCCTAAACTGGTTTTTAAAGTTTTTGAGGTAGAGTCTCACTCCAGCCTGGAATTCACTAGGTAGTCTCAGGGTGGCCTCGAACTCTCTGGCGATTCTCCCATCTCTGCCTCCCGAGTGCTGGAATTAAAGGTGTACACCACCATGACAAGCACAAAAACCAATATGTCTTTTTTTGAAACACCTGGATTTTATTTATTTTGTTTGTTAGTTTTGAGGCAAGCCCAACAGACTGCTCTTTATTTATATTATATTATTTTATTTATTTATTTTATTTATTTTTGGAGAGACACAGAAAGAGACAGACAGAGAGGGAGAGGAGACAGTCTCTCAGCTGCTGTGAACAAAATCCAGATGTATCGCCACCTTGTGGTTAAGTGCGGCATTGAGCCCTAGCATCACTTTGCATATGGCTAAGCGTGAGACCTGGAGATTGGAACCGGTACTTAAACTTAGCAGGCAGGTGCCTTAACCACTAAGCCATCTCTCCAGCCCTATTTATTTACTTTTATTGATAACTTCCTTAATTGTAGACACTATCCCATGGTACTTCCCTCCCTCCCCCCACTTTCTCTTTCCAAACTCCACTCTCCATTGTATCACCTCCCCCACTCAATCAGTCTCTCTTTTAATTTTGATATCATCTTTTCCTCCCTTTTTTTTTTTTTTTTTTTGAGATAGGGTCTCACTCTAGGCCAGGCTGACCTGGAATTCACTATATAGTCTCAGGGTGGCCTCAATTCAAGGTGATCCTCCTCTCTGCCTCCCAAATGCTGGGATTAAAGGTGTGCACCACCACGCCCGGCTTTTCTCCTATTATGATGGTCTTTTGTAGGTATTTCCAGGCACTGTGAGGTCATGGATATCAGCCCATTATGCTACTCTCACTTTTTGGTTAAAGAAGCTTCTCTTTTCAGATGACCTTGGGATGACTCAGAAGGCACCATGGAGCTGAGAAGAAGAGACAGAGGAGTGCTCAGCACTGAAAGATCTCTAACACACCTTCCAAAGCAAAGAGTCCATTGCAGAAGAGGTAACAGAAAGAATGTAAGAGTCAAAGGAAGGGGAGGACTCCTTACAATATTGTTTAAATGAGTAGGATACACTCCTAAAACAGCACAGACATGGGAACACGCAGCTACAATGCAATGGTGTTAGGGCAGCATGGGAACACAATACAGACCTGCTCCATCTGTCATGTCTGTTGGGAACCCCAATGAAAATATGAACAGGGAGGCATGAAATAAAATTGCTTTACAGAGCTAAAACTATAAGTCCAGGAGTCACCAGCAAGAAGGAAAAGACCTGAACTTTTGGAAATGGGACAGAATTCTCTCAAAAGAGTCCACTAAGGATTTCAGGATGGGGAGGACAGCAGTTGGAAGACAGGACCCTGAAGAATCGAATAAAAATGTTTCTAGAAGAAAGCCAGATGTAGTACTGTGTGCCTATAATACAGGAGGCTGAGACAGGAAGACTGCTGCTGAGTTCAACCAAAAATAAACCTATAAGCAAAAGAATGAAAGAAGAAGAATTTAAATGAGGACAAAGATGCCCAAAGGAAGTAGAAGTGGAATTGGAGAGAGTTGTTATAAGCTTTTCATTAATACCAATTTATCAACATTTGATTTTGTATTTACTTTAAAGATAATAGTACTTGCTGGGCATGGGGACAAACTCCTCTGATTCTAGAACTTAGGAGGGAGAGGCAGGAGAATGGCTGCAAGTTCAAGACCAACCTGAGCTTCATAGCAAGTTTCTATTTCAAAAAAATAGATGACAGTAATTGAAATTAATATTTAAGAATGTCTAAAGTTGTTACCTGACACGTCAGAAAGTCTGTCTCTACTCATCCTAGATAGAGAAGGTTACAATAAGAAATGATTCCACTCAAGCCTTCTTTGGCAAGCCAGTGAGTTTACTAGGGTCACTTGTAAGAGGGGAGTGACTGTGGCAGCTGTATTATGGAAGGCCTTAGCAGTGCATGTGATGACTTGAGAACGTCGCTTCTTTACAGTGTACTCTTTGCTAACCTTCCGCCTCCTGTAGATTTCAGCATGGCCAGACACTGTGGAGCTGGGACAGGATGACATGGAGCTGGTTGGGTAGGAGAGAAGAAATGGCCTTTGTCACACATGAAGAACTGATGACCACCCCCGCTCCACTAGAGAATAAGAATAAGCCTAATCTTGCGCTGGAGAGATGGCTTAGTGGTTAAGGTGCTTGCCTGTGAAACCTACCAGGTTCGATTTTCCAGGTCCCACATAAGCCAGATGCACAAGTGGAACATGCGTCTGGAGTTTGTTTGCAGTGGACAGAGGCCCTGGCATGCCCATTATCACTGTCTCTTTCTCTTCCTCTGTCTCTAATAAATAAAAAGAAATCTTTTTAAAAATACCAAAAAAAGGGCTGGAGAGATGGCTTAGTAGTTAAGCGCTTGCCTGTGAAGTCTAAGGACCCCGGTTCGAGGCTCAATTCTCTAGGACCCACGTAAGCCAGATGCACAAGTGGGCACATGCATCTGGAGTTCGTTTGCAGTGGCTGGAGGCCTGGCGTGCCCATTCTCTCTCTCTCTCTCTCTCTACTTGCCTATCTCTGTATCTCTCTGTATCTCTCAAATAAATAAATAATAAAATATTTTTTTAAAAAATACCAAAAAAGAAAGAATAAGACTAATCTTGTGATGGCCTCCTGGGGTTTATCCACTGCTGCTCTGGTTTTGAGTTGGAGACCAAGTGATACGTGGAGGATTGAGTTGGAGACCATGCAATACCTGAAGGACAGTGTTTCACAGCAGGATGTTTAGGGGATTTTTTTTTTTTTTTTTGAGGAAGGGTCTCACTCTAGGCCAGGCTGACCTGGAATTCACTATGTCATCTCAGAGTGGCCTCAAACTCATGGTTATCCTCCTACCTCTGCCTCCTGAGTGCTAGGATTAAAGGCCTGTGTCACCACACCCGGCTTCACAGCAGGATTTTAAATACAGGCACTTCCTGCAGCTTGAGAACAAGGCTAAGTAGAATGCAAGATGATTTCAGAAGAATGGACAGAGTTGTCAGAATTCATAATCATGTTGTTATTTTCTGGCCACTGTGGTGCGCGCCTGTCATCCCAGCACTTGGGAGACTGAGGCAGGAGAATCAAAACTTGAGGACAGCCTGGGCTTCACAGTGAGACCCTGTTGGGAGAAGGGGTATTGGTACTTTCCTGTTTTATGAGGAGTGTCAACAAAAATGATGAAATCAGGCCTCAGCTAGCTACACAAAAAAGGGAGATTTACAAAGTGAGCCAGCAGCTTAAGCACTGATTTCAGCATTTGCATTGTCATGTAAAAATATCTCAGGAGCCAGGCATGGTGGCACAGGCCTTTAATCCCAGCACTCAGGAGGCAGCAGAGGTGGGAGGAGTGCTGTGAATTCGAGTCCACCCTGAGATAGGACCCAATGATCCTAAAGGGTAGTTGATTCATGTTAGCGAAATGCACTGCTGAGGTAAAATAAGGCACTAAAAATTTACTAAGAAACCATTCTGTCCATCTGTTTTGTTTTTATTTGATGGTACCATATCTATATGGGCCTCTAAAACTCAACTTTGATTTTTGTGATTATATTTGTTTTGGAAGCAGGGTCATGACCTGGAACTCAACTCTGGAGCTTCACACTGCCCTCAAACTCACAGAAGTTGTCCTACCCTAGGTACCAGACTGCCCACTTTGTGATATATATATATATATATATATATATATTTTTTTTTTTTTTTCTTTCTTTTTTTTTCCAGCTTTCTGAGGTTCTCACTCCAGCTCAGGTTCACATTATGTAGTCTCAGGCTGGCCTCGAACTCTCATCTATCCTCATACCTCTGCCTCTTAAATGCTGGGATTAAAGATATGTGTGCCACCACACCTGGCAACTTTAATAATTTTTTTTAAAGTTTAGAAACAGTCATTTGTAAGGGAGTTTGGAAAATAAAAGCAGTCTTTTCAAAGATATATATCTAGGAAAACTTAAAAATCTTACTAACCACATGTGTTTCTATTTGTTTTTAATACTAGTTTATACAACATGAGATATTTCCAGCTCTCTTATTCTACTGATTTCTTAGGCTTAGTTATAATTTCATTTATAATATCCTCACCAAGCCTTTCTAGAGTTACTGAGTAAACAGTTATCTTCTTTATGACTTAGGTGTGCATATGCATGAGTGTAAAATAGTGTCACTTGAGGTAGAGCGCAGTAATACATGCCTGCAGTCCCAATACATGGTAAGGCTGCCAGGCCACACTGTGCTGCAGAGCAAGTTCCAGGCCACTCTGGCATGTACATAGGGCCTTGTCCCTACCCCAAACACACACACAATAGTGACACCTGAGGCCAATCACCTGTTTAAAGTATTTCCCTCAGAATCTCATCTCACCTTAAAATATTTAAAAAAATAAATTTTAAAAAATGGTCAGAATTTTAGCCTAAGTCCCTATTTTGCTACAAGAGGAGGAGTGGAAATGATATTCAGCTGAGCACATTGTTGTTGTGAATAACACTGAAGTGTCCCTAGATGGAAGGAAAGAAACCGCGATTCTGGAGAGGTAATAACTATTGATTCTGCATAGCAAGTACACTCTGTACTGGCAAGCAAACTGAGCAAGTCTTTAAGCAAACATCCACAAGAGTGTAGAGTGAATATTCTTGCCACTGAAAGGTTAATGATATGAAATCCCTAGGCAGTTCACTGGCTTATTAGGCCTTGTTAGTGGTTTTATTGGCACCATGTTTGCAATAAGAATCTCTAATTTAGCAGCTGGGCATAGTGGCTCATGCCTTCAATCCCAGAACTTGAGAGGCAGAGGTAGGAAGAGGTTTGTGGTGAGTTCAAGGCCACCCTGAGACTACACAGTGAATTCCAGGTCAGAGGGTGAGGAATAGCACAGCGTGAAAGTGTCTGTCTAGCATACATGAGGTCCTGAGTTCAGTCCCCAGCACTGCAAAATGAAAAGCAGAAAGAAAACCCTCTGGCTTTACATTTCAATAGTTTTCATATGGCTAAACCTTCTGCTTTTGTTTCATTTTTTCCTCATGTCTTCAAGTGTTCCTGTTACCAATCTCTTTCATCTTTTAGTGGCATTCTCTGTACTAGAAGATTGCAGCTTAAGTATTAATGCTAAATGTTAAAGTCAGATTGGTTTTTCATTTTGTTTGTGAGGAGAGGGGGAAAAGAAAGAATATGGGCATGTCAGGATCTTTTGCAAGTGGAACTACAAATGCATGGGCCACATTGTGTATCTGCTTTTATGTGGGTATGGGGGTGAACCCGGTCAACATGCTTTGCAAGCAAGTGCCTTTAACCACTGAATCATCTCCGTAGCCCCAGGATTGTCTTTTACAGTGTGCATTCTATGTTGTGTAATTTTGATTTTTGTGGTACTAGTGATTCAACCCAGCAAGGCAGAGCTTTGCCCCTAAGGTGCACACCCCAGATCCTTATAATATGAATTATAAATGCTTTGGTTTCTAAGCTTTACATACCAATAAAAATGCAGTTTGGTTTTAAAAATATTCAATAAGCATTTTTAAAATAAAAGGGAGTTGAAGAGATGTTACAAGTCTTCCAGCCTAAGTCCTATTCTACAGTACCCACATAAAGCCAGACACAAAGGAGTGCCGTGCATCTGTGATCCCAATTCACCTGCTGCACTGGGAGGCAAAGCCAGGGAATCCCGAAACTCAGGGTCAGCTAAGCTGGTGCACATGAAGCAACAACAAGGGAGAAACTACCTCCAGCAAAAGTGGAAGGAGACACAAACACCCCAAGGTTGTCCTCAGACCTCCACATGTGCACTATGATACACGCACCCACACACCTATAATATACATCCATGCATAAATACAGACACACAAACAGTAATAAAAGTAAAATAACACATCTTGAATTTCTAAGCTTGCAATGTAGAGTTCTGTCGTTATATATTCCAAATCTGGAGGATTCTAAGCTTGAAGAGACCATTGTGTCTAGCATCATTCTACTTAGTCAATTACAACATTTATACAAGAACTTGTGCTTTATATCCATTTGTTAAGTAGAAATTCCCTAGGAATTTAAACAGAAAGTTTATCATTCTATCTAAACAACAAAATTATTTTCTCAAGTAGCTAGTTTGTTTGTTCTTTCTTTTTTTTTTCCTCCAAGGCAGGTCTCACTAGCCCAGGCTGACCTGGAACTCACTCTGTGGTCCCACGATGGTCTCAAACTCACAATGATCCTCCTACCTTTTCCTCTCGCTAGTGCTGGAACTAAAGGTATGCACCACGATGGCCAGGTAGTTTTTTTTTCTATCTAAAGGAATTTTGAGGTTAAAGTCTGGAATCTGCCTACAAATTTCTTGACTGAGTAGCATAATACTCTGTAGCTTTCTATTTAAAGAGGAACTACTATGGATTTACTGAAGCAACATCACTGTTTTATTTATTTTCTTTATTATTTTTGAGAAAAAGAGGCAGAGAGTGAGAAAGAATGAGAATTGGCATGCCAGGGCCTCCAGCCACTGCAAATGAACTCCAGATGCATACAACATCTTGTGCATCTGGTTTACATGAGTCCTGGGGAATCAAACATAGGTCCTTTGGCTTTACAGGCAAGTGACTTAACCACTAAACCATCTCTTCAGTTCCCACTTTTTGAGATATTTTTTCATTTTGTTATTTGAGAGAGAAAAAGAGTCAGAGAATGAGTGAGAATATCATTATTTTAACAAAATATCCAAGGGTTCAAGGCTCTGCTAGTTGTAAACACACTATTTGATGACTATCTAGTGGGTCTGGCAGGATGTGAAAGAATGTCATGGTGGTAGGGTTTTGCCATAGATCACAGTTGAGTTATGAACTTGAGGCTCTATCCATTAACGGTCAGAAATATGCAAACTGCTTTATACAGATTCCAAACTCTGCAAGGTAGGCAGTTAACTTGCTTAGATGACAAATCAAGATGCAGAAGCAGAGAGGAATGACAGCCTCCCTTAGTTTAAATCCAGACCTGCTGCTCTCTGTGAAATAAACAATCCCTACCTCCTAAGATTACTATGAGAACAAATTAACTCCTATCTGCATTCTAATTACAGTAACCTGACCTATAGCAAGAACTACATATGTACATTTTGCTCAAATAAAAGAACTTTAGTACTGAAAGTGAGAATTGGAGATTCAAACTGAGCTTTGTTAAGTGTAGCCTCCCCACAACACCAAGGAAGGACCACTTCATATCCTTTATACATGACATTTGCACTGGATTTTTATCCAAGAAATCTAGTCCTTCAAATATGAACTTTATTTCTAAGCATCGGAGTATACATACTTTGAGTTATAAAATACATGTGTGGCACATGATTCAACATCAAGCCCAAAAATTAGGAATATACAATGACTGGGAAGTATTACT
Organism: Orientallactaga sibirica; assembly: GCA_036365145.1. Classification (NCBI taxonomy): domain Eukaryota; kingdom Metazoa; phylum Chordata; class Mammalia; order Rodentia; family Dipodidae; genus Orientallactaga; species Orientallactaga sibirica. The sequence goes on along the minus strand of JAEOAD010002780.1, from coordinate 16,637 downwards.
CCATATGCACTGGGCAAATAAATATACTGTGTAGTATTGATCAGTACATTTTGAATATTAAGTGTCTGACATATTCAGTATGGAAAAGCCATACTGGTAGAAAATAAAACATACACTTTAATTCATGAGGTAGATAGCCTACCCAGATATCTGTGAGTCATTACCATCCGAATCATACTGAAAACTTGTGTCAAGCTGATGGTTTAAGATATGATCACTACATTGAAATTCAATCTGGCTTGTACATAATTTCCTACTTATTATCATGCGTGAAGCCAATAATAGATTTTTAAAAATTAATTACCATTCTTATTTCATTTTAGATTTTATGTTTACAATAAAAGAAATGTCTTGTCAACACACCTTGTGTGGATAACTCCTGTAAGTGTGGGCTGGTGGTGAATTTCTGTCTACAGTGGGTGCCTTCTGAAGTTTGGGAAAATAATGTTGTATGGCTACCAAGTCAGCCTGTTTACAAACTCCAATGAAAATCTCTTACCTGGATATCTCAAGCTAGAAACAATGGTTATGATCTGGACACCAGTCCCTAACACAGAGATGTCTTGGGATAATAAGTGTAATAGTGAAATGGCATGGGGTGTGATAAAAAGAAGCAAATGTGTGGTTCTTGCAGGAAGCAACAGCATTATGCTTCACATTCTGGAGGTGCACTGGGGGCCAGTAGCATCCTACTGGTTCTTCCTGAAGAACAGGACACAGAGGCCATTAAGTAACAAGGTTCCCCCAAGGAATAATTGTTTCTAGTATATGTAGCATGCAGCCTGTTGGCTTCAATAGCATTGCTTTTAAGATTGCCCTGGAATTCGATAAAGACAGGTCAGACTGACATATTAAAATCACAGATACACAATGAGATGTTTTATGTTTCAAAATATTGATGTTCCAAAAGACATGAATTTTTAAGAGTAAGTTTGTAATGGAGTCCAATTAAATGCAGAAATAATGTACCTCTAATTGCTTAATTCTGTAACTATCTTTTTATTGTAAAATTAGTTCTTCATACTCAGGGAGATAACTATTGATTCTATATGTGTTTTTGAGAGACAGAGAGAGGGAGGGAGAGAGAGAATGGGAGTGCCAGCAGCCTCTCAGCCACTGTGGACCAACTCCAGATGCGTGCAGCCCCTTGTGGGCAAGTGTGACATTGTGCCCTTGTGTCACTTTGCATCTGGCTAAATGTGGGACCTGGAGATTGGAACCTGAGTTCTTAGGCTTAGTAGGCAGGCGCGCCTTAACCGCTAAGTCATCTCTCAGCCCTAGTGATTCTATTTTTGAAGAAAAAGTGTTAATTCTTGCAGTAAAATACCCTGATAAAAAATGTTTAAAAAATACCAGCAACATTCTTCACAGAGATTGAAAAAATCTCTCAAAATTCATATGGAATGGCAGAAGGCCTCAGATATCAAACATATTCTCAGGAAAAAAAAAACCATACCCAATCTAAAGCTATATTACAAAGTCATAGTGACAAAAACAACATGATAGTGGAATAAAAACAAAAACATATACCAATGGATCAGAATTAGACCCAGGATGTAGGGCAAGTAATTACAGCTGCTTGATCTTTGACAAAGATGCCAACAATGTGGACTGGAGAAAAACAGCATCTTCAACAAATGGTGCTGGACAAATTGGATGACAATATGTACAAAAAAAAAAAAAAAAAACCCTACTAATTTCATCATATACAAAAATCAACTCCAAATGAATTAAAGGCCTCAGTATAAGACCTGAAACTCTTCAACTAAAAAAATAGGAGGCGCCCTTGGTTTCCCTTGAGAAACAGATAGTAAGACCCTATTGCTGAAGACATCTCTTGCCTGAGAGGCAAGGTCACTGAAAAAGCAAGCTGGTGCTGAGCAGAAAGCCTTCTCCCTGTAGACCAGCCAACTGAAAGCTGGAAAAAGCTGCACTGCATGCAGTGTATGGGAGACAGAAATCAGCAGTGGAAACAGTGGACTGAATATTCAAATTTGGCCAGACAGGCCCAAGGACTGAATGGGTGCAATAGTGGCGTGTCCTCTTGAGGTAACCAACTGCTCCATAATTGGACTGAAGGCCCTCTCTGCGGGAGGAATACATACCTGGTACTGAAAAACCTAAGCAAAAGTCTATGGTAGGTGAGGTCATGAGCCTTAGGGGTATAAAGCCCTGCTCATGTATGACTAAATGCATATACTATTCCCACCAAGCTGCCCTGAAAATACTACACTTAATGCTCATATTCACATATTAACACTACTCTCACTTCTGGTTAGAGAAGCTTCTCTTTTCAGATGGTGATGACCACTGGGATGATCAAAAGGCAACATAGTGCTGAGAAGAAGGGATGGAGGAATGCCCAGCACTGAAACACGCTGTCACACCCTCAAGGCTCAGGGACCATTGCAGAAGAGGGGCAGATAGAATGGAAGAGCCAAAGGAAGGGTAAGACTCCTTACAATGCAACTGCCCAGACAGAATTTGGCCTCGATATCTATGACCTTCCAGTGCCTAGCAATACTATACAAGACCCTCAAAATAGAAGAAAAAAGATGACATCAAATTAAAAGAATGACTAATGGAGAGAGGGAGGGAATATGATGGAGATTGGAGTTCTAAAGGGAATGGGGAGGGCAGGAGAGGGGGGAAAAATATATTGTTTTTGTATGTAAATATAGAAGGTGCCAATAAAAAATCAATTAAAAAAATAGGAGGCACTCTCCACAATATAGGACTGGCAAAAGGCTTCCAGAACAAAACCCCAGTAACCCAGTAAGATAAACAAGTATTCAGTCAAGTCTGGTGGCACATGCCTTTAGTCCCAGCACCTGGGAGGCATAGGTAGGAGGATAACTGTGAATTCAAGGCTACCATGAGATGACAGAGTGAATTCCAGGTCTGCCTGAGCTAGAGTGAGCCCTTACCTCAAAAAAAGCCATAAAAGAAAAAAGCACTCAACCAATGGGAGCTCATGTGTAGCGCCCGCTTTACCAAGACCCGAGCTGGGCGAGTGCCGAGGACTGAAGAGACACTCACTGGGTCATTCATGCTGTGCTTCAAGAATGCCGTTTATTGAAGTCAGAGGGTGAAATATATACAGTCTTACAGCACTGTGGAAATGTAGCAGGGTCAGAAGGTCATGTTCTCATATCCTGTTGTTTATATCCTGTTGTTTACTGTTAGAAAAAGAGCTACCTGGGGCAAACTGAACTTGCAGTAAGGCCATAAAATGGGAGTGGAAGCAGGATGTTCTTAGGCAAACAATCCTTGGTCATGTCAATCAAGCAGGGCAAACCGACTCCCCAGGAAGGTGTACCCCCACACTCATGAAGCTGAAAAGTTTTTGCAGACAGATAACATACCACAAGCAGAGCCAATTTACCCACTGAATGGGGAAATACTTTACTATTTATAGCACTGACAGAAGCCTATTATCTAGAATCTCCAAAAAAAAAAAAAAAACTCTAAAAAAGTGATCAAAAAAAAAATCCACTCCAAAAGTAAGACAGAAAACTGAATAGGGAGTACTCAGAGGAAGGATTACAAATGGCTAACACACAATTAAGAAAATTTATATATATATATATATACATATAATTTATATATAATAAATACATAATATATATTTGCACCTCACCCCAGTAAGGATAGCAGACATTAAAAAGATTAAATGGGGCCAGACATGGTGGTGCATGCCTTTAATCCCAACACTTGGGAGGCAGAGGTAGCAGGATCGCTGTGAGTTCGAGGTCACCCTGAGACTACATGGTTAATTTCATGTCAGCCTGGGCCAGAGTGAGACCCTCCGTCAACAAAACCAAAAAAAATAAATTAATTAATTAAATGAAGCCAAAAATAGTGGTGCACGCCTTTAATCCCAGCACTTGGGAGGTGGGAGTAGGAGGATTACTGTGAATTCATGGCCTCCCTGAGACTACATAGTGAATTCCAGGTCAACCTGGACAAGAGTGAAACCCTTCCTTGAAAAACTTTAAAAAAAAAAAAAAAGAAAGAAAGAAAGAAAAAAGAAAACAAATGTTACAAATGTTGTCAAGGATGTGGAGAAATAGGAACACTCATTCACTGTTGGTGGAATGTAAACTGGTAAAACCAGTATGGAAAGCAATATGGAGACTCCTGAAAAGGATGACAATAGAGTTACCAACAGACCCTGATCTTCCCTTACTGGCTATTTACCTAAAAGCTCCACATTCAGAGATATTCGCTCAGCCTTGTGTATAGCTGCTCAATTCAATTCATAATAACTAAAAACTAGAATCAACCCAGGTGCCCATCATTGGATGAATGGATAACCAAGATGTAGTATATGTACATGACGGAATTCTCCTCAGCAGTAAGAAAAAAATGACATATTGGCATTTGTAGAAAAATGGTCGAACTTGGAACAGATCATTCTAAGTGAGCTCACACAATCACAGAAAGATAATCATCACATGGTCTCAGTCCCCTGCTGTTTCTAACCTGGAACAGCCTGAGTTGCTGACATACCTGAATAGCATCTCAAAGCTTGGACAATATAGGGAAGGTAGTGCTTGGGGAAGGGAAGGGTACACAAAACTGAACCCAAATTGAACTGGTACCATACAATCCTATATCCTGGAAGTTAGATTAAAGGTGGAACCCTCAAGAGGACCTTAGGAGGAGCACCTGAATCAAAGCCTTATACTGAAGACCTGTGACAAGGAAAGTCATGAGTCCTAGGGCTGTAACACCTGCTGGTATCTGGCTAAATGCATATATTATGCTCACAAAACTGCCTAGTAAACACTTCTCTTAATGTTCATGCCCATATATTAATGCTACTCTCACTTTTGGTTAGAGAAGCTCTCATTTCAGATAGCAATGACTCAAAAGTCACCACAATGCTGACAAGAAGTGACAGAAGAGTGCTGACCACTGAAACATCTCTTTATGGTTTATTGTCTATAATTATGGAAGTTATCAATAAAAAATTAAGAAAAAAACCACTGGGCTGGAGAGGTGGCTCTGTGGTTAAAAGGCGACTGTTTGTAAAGCCTGATAGCACAGGTTTGGCTCCTCACTACCCACATAAAGGCAGATGCACAAAGTAGCATAGGCATCTGGAGTTCACTTTGCAGTAGCAAGAGGTCCTGGCATGCCTAATCCCCCTCCCCACTTGCAAATAAATAAAAATATTTTTTAAATGTAAAAACTACATCTATTAAATTTTTAGAAACATGAAAAAATCTTTAGTGACAGGTCCACCCCTCTCCTCCAAATGCTTGTACAATTAGCACTTCTGGAAAATGGAGGCAATTTCTATTTAAAAGCTAGTCTTTGAGTTTTGGATTTGTCAACAAATATAATGTACAGCCTGTACCACCCTCCACCCCCGATGAAAACAATTATCTGTTGCCTGTCACGTGTTTAAACTGATTCTGGTCTGCCATTCCCATTTTGTGCATCTATCAACTCTGACTTCACACTAATAAGGTGGGAAGACCCCAGCAAGTATTACTTATCAAAAGAAATGCCTTCAGCTGGGTGTGGTGGAACATGCCTTTAATTCTAGCACTCAGAAGGCAGTAGAGAATTACTGGGAGTTTGAAGCCACCCTGAGACTACATAGTGAATACCAGGTCAGCCTGGGCTACAGTGAAGCCCTACGTCAAAAACAAAACAAAAACAAAAAGAAATGGCCTCATTTCAGAAAGTAGTTGTCCTCTTAGGTTTACCAGAAAAAGCAGTAGCTCCACTACTATGCTGCACAAAGGAAAGCCATCACAGGTCTATGAACCACTGATGGTTTGGCCCAGCTGAAGCCCAGTCAATGACAGTGTTTTGGGCTGCTGTAAGTGTTCAGCCTCAACACCAGCTATGAAAACTAAAGTGGGCACAGCAGCTTTGCTCAGAAGTCTAGGCTCTCTTCGTAGCTCTAAGCATCATTTCTCCTGATTATCTTACTATTTTGTTTTAAGTATTTACTTATTTGCAAACAGAGATGGGGAGAATGATATATGCCAGGGCCTCTAGCCACTGTAAACTCAGATGCATGTGCCACTGTGCATCTGGCTTATACAAGTAGTGGGGAATTGAACCCAGGTCATTTGGCTTTTCAGGCAAGCACTTTAACTGCTGAGCCATGTCTCAGCCCTATCTTGGATGTTTTTACTGACATTAGCTATTGCCAATGGTCCGTTTGGTCTGCTAACTTAAAAGATGGTGTATTGAAGACACTCACTACAATTATAGGAGGAAAAAGCACTTAACCTTCATAGCTCAGGCTGCCACCACTGATGCCTAGATCCGACACTATTCCAGATGTGCCTATACCATCCATCATTATAAACCAGTCTCAAAGTCAATGCCCTATATACTTCTGATGTAGAAATTTGACACTGCATGCTCAATTTCTGATACCTACTCAAAGTCTGTTTGCCTATCAGTAGGAGCTGAATCACACAGAATGTCATACAATTCTTATTTACTGATTGACACTGGTCCTTTCACCCAATCTCAGGATTATCTGTGGTTCATGAAAACAATTTACATCATTATGTTCAGCTTTCTGGGCCATTTGCTATTTGAGACTGGTCTCAAAAACCATGCAGTAAGTGGATAATAGTCAAGGTATGGATGGATCTCTCATGCTTCTTACCACCCATAGAGATCAATTTACAGAGTATTGTAATAATGTTCTCAGTGACTCAAAAAAAAGGCTGATCATCAAGTTCACTTGTCCCCACAAGGGGATCATCTCTTCTCAGCTGTTTCCTGAGTAATGATGACAATAAAAAGGATGGGAAGCTTATACAAACCTAATTGAAAATCTAGGATCCTGTCCTAAACATCCTTAGACATATTTTTTTGTCTGTTGCTTTTGAGGTGGTCTCTCTCAAGCTTTTGTTTTGCTGAGTGGGTTAAGCCAATGTGTATTCAGAACTGAATGGCAATGCAAGGGATTTACAACATGTGAAAAAGGGAAAGGAAGAAGCCTCACAAACAACCCAAGAGAACTTTCATGGTAGCTTTCCAAACTTGTCCAAATACCTCAGATGCATAGATCCTGCATCAAAAAGGTTTAGGTCTAAGCCAGGCATGGTGGTGCACTTGAATCCCAGCATTTGGAAGGCAGAGGTGGAAGGATAACCATGAATTGGCCTGAGACATAGTTAGTGAATCTAGGTCAGCCTGGGCTAGAGTGAGACACTTCCTAAGGGGGAAAAATGCTCCAAAGAGGTTTAAGTCTAATGTGAAAAAAGCAGTATGATTATTGCTTAAAAAGAGAATGTAGAGACAAAAGTACCTAAGTCAACCTGTTGGGAACAAGCTGGCCATGGACCAAGACCAGAAAGATGGTAAGATCAGCAATAAACAGAAAAAAGATAGAGCATATGCATACTACTACTATGTGACAGTCATTGTTTCCAGTGATTTACACATATTAAAGAAAGATCTTAGGCCGGAGGGATGGCGTAGCAGGTAAGGCACTTGCCTGTGAAGCCTAAGGAAACAGGTTTGATTCCTCAGTACCCACATAAGCCAGATGCACAAAGTGGCACATGCTTCTGAAGTCCCTTTGCAATGGCAAAAGGCCCTGGCATGCCCATTCTCTGTCTCTTCTCTCCTCTCTCTCTCTCTGCTTGCAAATAAATAAATAAATAAGATCTAAAATATTTGGAGGTTTGATTCAAAACTCATCCTTTGAAATAATTTAACCCTAAGGCACTGTTAACTCCTAAAGCAGTGATTACTTGCCCCCAAAATAAGCCATGCAACAAAACAGTGAAATATAGCTTTACACACAGAAAAATTTAGATCCTCTACCTGTCTCATAGACAGTGTACTATTAAATAATAAATATGTAAATACTGCTGCCTTCCTTTTCCAAAGGAACCCTTAGGAGTATACTGCAAGTCTATCTTGTTCAATAAACAATTCAACATGTTACAATATTTATATTGAAAATCACTGATGACTAATTACCATAAATATCTCAGTCTTATTATTATCATTATTTTGTTGTTGTTGTTGTTTTTCAAGGTAGAGTCTCACTCTAGCTCATGCTGACTTGGACCTCACTATGTAGTCTCAGGGTGGCCTTGAACTCTCTGCAATCCTCCTACCCCTGCCTCCCAAGTGCTGGGATTAAAGGCATAAGCCACCACACCCAGCTGATCTCAGTCTTACAATTGATTTTCGATCTGGAGAGATAGCTCAGCAATTAAGGCACTTGCCTACAAAGCCTAAGGCCTAAGAGCCCAGATTCTATTCTTCAGTACCCACGTAAAGCCATATGCACTAGGTGGCGCATGCATCTGAAATTTGTTCGCCGTGGCTAGAGGCCCTGGGGTGCCTCTTTCTCTCTCAAATAAATAAAAAAATTTTTAAATCTAAAAAAAACAATAATAATTTTCTAAAAGTCTTAAATTGGCTATATAAAACTATACCTGATTTTACTTACCTTTTTCTGACTGTACATGGAAACTACATTAAATGCTTCCCAAATCCAACCTATATTATTGTTACCAGTTTGTCTCAGTTTTGTTGTCCAGACTTTTCCCAATAGTCAGGTGCTATCCATGACCACAGCAGCAAAGAGGTCACACAAAACTTTTTTTTTTTTTTTTTTTTTTTTGGTTTTTCGAGGTAGGGTCTCAGGGTCTCACTCTAGCCCAGGCTGACCTGGAATTCACTATGTAGTCCCAGGGTGGCCTTGAACTCACAGCAATCCTCCTATCTCTGCCTCCTGAGTGCTGGGATTAAAGGCATGCGCTACCACACCTGGCACACAAGACATTTTTTTCAGAAGGTTCTCATAGAAGAATTAATCATAAATCTAAAACTGCTCCATTTATATACATTTCCCTTAATTTGCCTCCATTTTAAGGGATTGTCTCATCAGAAACAGATTCTTCAGCACACACCTCTATTTTGCTACTCCAGTTCAGCTCTCTCTGCTAAAGAATACTTATTTGATAGTCTCTGGCACACATGCATCCATCTATCAACTCACAGATGTTTACTGCACACCAGCTATGTACCAAAGGCTTGATACAAGAGAAAATACAGGGCTGGGCATGGTGGCTGCGCCTTTAATCCTAGCACTCAGGAGGCAGAGGTAGGAGGATAGTCATGAGTTCGAGGTCACCCTGAGACAACACAGTGAATTCCAGGACAGCCTGGGCTAGAGCAAGACCCTACCTTGAAAAACCAAAAGAGAGAGAGAGAGAGAGAGACTACATATGCCAAGTTCTTATCAGAAAACTTTAAATCTCCAACTGTACTTATGAACTATTATAGTTTAATATTTCCTACAGTTATTCTCAAGTGTCTATTTTGACTAAGTCACATCAATGTTCCCCTAGGAAAATGACTTATCAAACTGCTTTGGTGTCATTCAGTGATCTATATTGAGGTCATCCTTTAAAAAAAAAAAATAAAAAAGATCCCAACCTTCTGATCTAGTATTGAGGTCATCCTTTTAAAAAAAAAATAAAAAAAAAAAAAAAAAAAAAATAAGACCACATACAGTACCAGGAAGTAATTACTTGCTATAGAGTATTACATGCCAGATCCTACTATAGGCACTTTGAATTCACTAATTCATTTAACCTTCACACGACATTTTATATACAAAGTACCATTCTCTGATTGGAGAGATGGCTTAGTGGTTAAGGCACTTGCCTGTGAAGCCCAAAGACCTAAGTTGATTCCCCAACACCCACATAAGCCAGATGCATAAGGTGGTACATGTGTCTGGAGTTCATTTGCAGTAGCTACATGCCCTGGTGTGCCCATTCTCTTTCCATCTGCCTTCTTCTCTCTCTCAAATAAAATATTTTTTTCAAATGTTCATAATTTTTTTCTTTTTATTATTTTTATTGACACCTTTTATACTTACATGCAAAAAAAAATGATATTTCCCTCCCCTCCCCCCATTCCACTTTAGACCACCAATCTCCATCCAGAAAAAATTTTTTAAAGAAGGGCTGGAGAGATGGCTTAGCGGTTAAACGCTTGCCTATGAAGCCGAAGGACCCCGGTTTGATGATTCTCCAGGACCCATGTAAGCCAGATGCACAAGGGGGTGCATGCATCTGGTGTTCGTTTGCAGTGGCTGGAGGCCCTGGCGCACCCATTCTCTCTCTTTCTCTCTCAACCTACCTATTTCTGTATCTCTCTCTCTCTCAAATAAATAAATAAATAATAAAATATTTAAAATTAAAATAATGTGGGCTGGTTTAACTATTTAAAAACAGAAGAAGAGAGGAAAGTACTATTCTCCCTCCACTTAACAAATAAAACCACTGACAGGATTTCAAACTTTATTAAGGCCAAACAGTGACAAAGCTAGGATATTAACCTAGAGAATGACTCTAGAGCCCCTCTAAGTTTACTCTATTAATTATGTGATGTTGAGGTTTTGTCCACTTTAATATTTTATTTTTCACTTGTGTATGTATGTATGTATGTGTATATGTATGTGAGTATATATATATATATATATATATATATATATATATATATATATTTATATTTTTTTTTTTTTTTTTTGGTTTTGTGAGGTAGGGTCTCACTCTGGTCCAGGCTGACCTGGAATTAACTATGTAGTCTCAGGGTGGCCTCGAACTCTCAGCGATCCTCCTACCTCTGCCTCCCAAGTGCTGGGATTAAAGGCGTGCACCACCACGCCCGGCTCCACTTGTATATTTTATTTTTCTCTGTATGGATGGATCTGCCTACCTTCTACAACAATGAAAAGTATACAACTTTCACCTTTGCACTGGATGCTTTAGAATACAGAGCTAGTTGTAGATCATCTAACAAGTATACAGGATGGATGGTCAAGTATATAAAGAATGCATTTAAGAAACAATTCTAATTTGGTCAACTTTCTGTTCATTCTCAGCTGGACTATATCTATTTATGATTAGCCTCTGTAAGCCAAACTCTGTAAACATGGCTTGGTACAAGTGGTTGACAATTGAATCCAACAAAAACAGTTTACAGGGGCCCAGAGATCTCCTTAGAGAGCTGTCTAGGACTTCCTTATTTTACTAGTTACCAGAGATGTTACTGTAAGCTTAGCACAGGATTTGAGAAACCAAATTAAAACGGAAAAATAATCAGCAGTAGAACTTTACAGATCTTTTTTTTTTTTTTTGTCAAGAGACCTACAGTTCCCCATAAAATCAGCTTTTTTCCCCAGTATATAATACCAATTTCATATAATTTTCATATAGTCACTGCTATCGATGTTTTACCATAAACTGTCCTGTGTGAAACCTGTGAAGGCTGAATGTGTTTATTTGATGAGTGTTTCATAAAAACATAGTTTTGTATTCTTTCTTGTATTTTGTTTTAAACTCTTTAAACAAAGTTATTGTTTATGGTCATTTCTGAGTGTCAATGAATTTGTGTATTTTTCAAACTCTCTTCCATATACAAGTAAAATGCTCATGGTGGGTGTGAGGAAACTAAGAAAAGATGGACAGAATTCGTTTCTTTCCTAGACAATTTATGAGTATACATGGCAGTAATCTAACTATGTCATGCTGTGTTTGAGAATGGCTAAATATTTCATCCTTTTTATTTGCATTTTAGATTTTTTAAAGTCTAAAACAGTGTCATGAATTAACCTCAGCAATAAATATATGCAGCATTTCTGAATCTCTTACTTGAAAATATTGTCTTTCTTTTTCTTCTTGCTTGCTTTCCTAAATAAAGTTGATTCTTTGGGCATGGTGGTGCACACACCTTTAATCCCAGCACTCTGGAGGCTGAGGTAGGAGAATAGCTGTGAGTACAAGGCCAGCATGGGATTAAATTCAGGTCAGCTTGGAATGAGAGGCAAGACCCTACCTCAAAAGATCAAAACAAAAACATAATAATAAAAAGTTGGTCTCTTCCCATATTTGTTAACTGCAAAGTAGAAAGCTGAGTTCAGGATTGTTTCCAGGAGTTTGAGACAGAAGGTGGAGAAGCCACAGAAGTCAACACACTCGGCCCTTTGATGCTGATGAGCTTTCTCATGAACTCGATTCTCAATTACAGAAAGAATTGTATGTTTTTAATATAACACTCAGGATTATTCTGCACTATAGATATGGCTTGTCCAGTATGTAGAATGCCAGTAATTGAACAGACAATCCTGCCTGGTGGAGCCTAGTAGATTTTATGCCTTGGATATGCTCCTGGCAGAAAGATGGACATAAGTGTAAGTGATGTCTACCATTAGCTTTCCAAAGGGGTTATTAAAGTATATAATAAAATATATAATCTCAAGACTCAATTGTTCTTTCTCATCTCTCTTTCCAAACTTGAGAAAGTTTAAAAAGTTTAGAATTATGAAAGAAACCCCTTTAAACAGAAAGCAGTTACTTTTATTATGAGTCGTAGTGTCATTTGCCAGAGCCACACTCTTTATTTGCCCTGAAAGCATAGGATTCTGGCTTTAGCATGCCTGATGACAGGGCTCCATGTCATAATGTAGGACCAGTATAAGACCATGGCATTGAGACCTGTTTCAGAGAGGCTGGCATCTGCCCTACTCTTTTCGTTAGAATGACAAGATCATGAGCAGAAAACCTCCTCAGTTCCAACTTTGCTTATATGATTTCTGTTTAGTTTAAAGTTTGTGTGATGCAGTTAACAAAGCACACAAGGACCCCTCTTGAGCATATTGTAGTGGAGTTGAGCGGGACATGGGTAACTGTAGCCACGCTGTCTGGAAGAATGTAAGCAGGGTGGCATTAGAGGCCAGGAGTCTTCTCTGAAGAAATGATATTTGAGATGACACCTCAGTGCTAAGGAGAAGACCTTGATGAGGTGGACAGCTGGGTGTGATGACACACATCTGTAAGCCTAGCATGGGAGGTAGAGGCAGAAGGATCAAAAGTCAAGGCAGCTCAGCTAGTTGTGAGTTTGAGGCCAGCCCACAGGCTGCATGAAACCCTGACTCAAACCAAATCAAAAAGGAAAATGATGGTAACAGAAAAAGAAAAGAGAGAAGAGGTAGGAGAGACAGTTTACAGCTGTTAAGGCATTTGCCTCTGAAGCCAAGGCCAGGTTCAATTCCCGGTACCTGCGTAAGCCAGATGCACAAGGCACATGAATCTGATTTGTTTGCACTGGCTGAGGCTGTGGCACACCTTTCTCTGTCTCTTTGCATCTCTCTCTCTCTGCTTGCAAATAAATAAATAAAATTAAAGGGAGGGGAGGGAGGAAGAAGGAAGAGGAAGGAAGGAAGGAAGGAAGGAAGGAAGGAAGGAAGGAAGGAAGGAAGGAAGGAAAGAAAGGAAGAGGAAGGAAGGAAGGGGTAGGGCCAGATTGCTCCAGACAAAGGGATGGTTAGTGCAGGTTTCTCAAGACTCAAGGTGAGAGGAGCATCAAGGGAGAGTGGTAGAGGTGAATCAGAAAGGTAGTCAGAGGCCAAATCATGCTTGGACGCTCCTGGGTCAGACTAGGAGTTTGGATCTGATTTTATGACAGCTTTTTAGGTGCAGTAGGACTGAAGCCTGTATGCTTGAGGACAAAGTATTAGCATCATGGCCTGGCCTGGCCTGGCGGCTCACACCTATGGCAGGTGCTGGGTTGGAGAGATGGCTCAACAGTTAAGGCATGCCTTGCAGAATAACCCAAATTTGATTCACCAGTACCCGTAAAACCAGATGCACAGAGTGGCACATGCATGTATCTGGAGTCCATTTGTAATGGCTGGAGGTCTGGTGTGCCTATTCTCTATCTCTTTTCTACTACTCTCTGCTTGCAAATAAATAAAATTATAAAATAAATAAATAAATACAAGCTGGGCGTGTGGCTACGCTAATCCCAGCATTTTAGGAGTCAGAGGTAGGAGAGTGACCAGCCTGGGACTACAGAGTGAGTTCAGGTCAGCCTGGGCTAGAGTAGGACCCTGTGTGAAAAACAATAAGTAAATAAATAAATACAAATTCCAGAACTCAGGAGGCTGAAGTAGGATTGTCATGAGTTCAAGGCAGCCTGGGAGCTATAGAGTGAGTTCCAGGTTGGCCTGGGCTAGGAAATGAGACCCTACCTCAAAAATATTAATAAGCATAGGAGCAGCATAAATGTTAAATATTATGGTGATAATATCACGACCAATGGATTATTTTGAGGTACAATTGCTAATAAGTTCTACAAAGGAATGGCTACTTCAGAACTACGGGCTTTTTTGCTCCATAATTTGTGTCATACATGTCTCTCTCCTGTGAGAAAGTAGCGTATAGCTATAATCAGAAACATGTTCTGAAAATAAGATAATGTCACTAGCTCATTGACAAATGATTTTGAATAAATATAAACCAGACTAAATCAGCTAATGATCCAACTCAGTTCTGTTTCCTGTATTTTCTCTTATTATTTGTAGTGCTGGGGATTGAACAGGGAATACCTGCTATTCAGTGCTGATGAGCTCATCCCAGCTCTTGTCACGTTTATTTTGAGACAGGGTATTACTCAGTTGCCCCAGGCTAACCGCACCTTGAATTCATGATCCTCCTGTCTCAGCCTTCTGAGCAGCTGGGATTACAAGCATGTCATCATTCCTATTTTATGCCATTTTGCTTTTTGAGTAAGACCACCAAAAAGTAGCTGTAGCAGCAGAGAGAGAGGAAAGAATAGAATTCACATATTTTGGTTTTAGTGGAGTCTCACTGTAGCTCAGGCTGACCTGGAATTCCTCCTGTGATCTCCAGGGTGATCTCATGAAGATCCTCCTACCTCCTCCCAAGCTCAGAATATTCTTAATTCTCACCTTCTGTTAAGTGTTGGCCCCTAAGAGCTCATCTTGTGTTCACAAAAAAGACTTTTCCAGGTCATTTTGTTTTTGTTGTCTCAGTGCATCAGGCCATCCTAGAACTGCTTGCCTCCCAGTGCTAGGATTTTTAGGCATGCACTGCCATCAGCAGAGGCCAGGTTTATGAATGCAGCCTAAGACTTTAGGTTTCTCCATTCTAGTTAAACACACATCTGAAGAAAGAAACCAAAAGAAAATCCTAAGTCATACAGATAATTAGGTCTAGAACAAGGATACCAAGCCCATGAAGCTGCAGGGCTATTGTGCCATGTCTTGTTTTTCTGTACTCTCAGGCCCTTCAGGACTTCAAGGAGGCTAGAGGTAGGGTGCCCATATCCTCAATGGCTGGCTCAACTTCACTCACAACATGGACCAGACAGGAACAGGAGCAGGTCACCTGAGAAATGGTTGCATCATGAACTCTTTCTCACCTGTAGCTCAGGGTATCATCCTGTCTCTTCTGGGTTTCACTCCAGCCCAGGCTGACCTGGAGATTCAATATGTAGTCTCAGGGTGGCGCCAGACTCACAGAGATCCTCCCTACCTCTGCCTCCCAGAGTGCTGGGATTAAGCGTGTGCCACTGCATGACTTCTTTTCTTTTTTAAATGTGACTTTCTTTAGACACCCTTTCCCCAGGTAAAAATTCCATAGATGTGAGTGGGTGGTGAGTGGTGAGTGGTGGTGGTGAGTGAGCCAGCCAGCCACTGGAAAGAACCAGCAGATTGGCAGTTGACTGGAACAGGCCTTGTTCCTCATCTGTAAAATGCTGTGACACAACCATGACTTCCTCTGACATCTGTGCCAATTCTCACACTGGACAGGTGATGTTTATTTCTCTTCAGGTAGAGCTGGCACTGTGCCTTTGCCACAGAGTCAGGATCCAGTATATTTAGTACCAGTCTCCCTCACTCCCTTCCACCCCCTCTTTCTTGGCTAACCTATTTTTCTTTTTTTTTTTTTTTAGACAAATGAGGCAAGCTCAGGTCGATAGCATCCTTCTCTAAACAAGAAGTCATGAGCAGCTTTCTGCCCGGGTAGGTGTTCTGAGCTGCTCACCACTATAGATGTGTCAGGGACCATCATCGCAGGTCAGCTTGGGATAGAATAGACGACTTTCTCCAAAACACACACACACTTTCTCTCTAGTAAAATCATTAGCCAGGCCTAAGCGACCTGGGTTTTGATTCCCACTACCCATGTAAAGCCAGATGCACAAAGTGGTGCATGCATCTGGAGTTTGTATGCAATGGCTAGAGGACTCCTGGCACACCAATTCTCTCCCCTCTCTCTCCTTGCAAATAAATAAAATTAAAAAACAAATAAACAATCATTAAGCAGGCACGGTGGCACACACCTTTAATCTCAGCACTTGGGAGGCAGAGGTAGGAGGATTGCCATGTGTTTGAGACCAGCCTGAGACTACATAGTGAATTATGGGTCAGCCTGGCTAGAGTGAAACTCTATCTCAGAAAGGCAAAAAAAATAATAATCTTTGTGAGGGCCTGGAGAGATGGCTCAGTGGTTAAGGCATTTGCCCACATGACTTGAATTCAGTTCCTCAGTACTCATGTAGCCAGATACCCAAAGTGGTGCATGCAGCTGGAGTTTGTTTGCAGTGGCTGGAGGCCCTTTGTACTCGATCTCTCTCTCTAGAGTCTCTCCATGCATATAAATAAATAAATGCCTTTGTGGTATTGCCCTTGTTTATATCATTCATCATATCTTTTAGGTAAAGTTGAGGATTTGATGACAGTGAATCTAGCAAGGTACAAACCAACAGGAGTGTGACAGTAAGAAGAAGGATTAATCTAGAAGCTTGTTCCAACGGAT
>JAEOAD010002685.1:0-27619 GCA_036365145.1 Orientallactaga sibirica | reverse complement strand
AGAATAGAGTTCTGAAGGGAATTGGAGGAGGGGAGGGAAATTTCATGGTATTTTTTATCTGTAAGTATAGAAGTTGTCAATAAAAAAAGAAATAGGGCTGGAGGGATGGCTTGGTGGTTTAGGCGCTTATCTGCAAAGCCTAAGGACCCAGGTTTGGATCTCCAGGACCCAGGTAAGTCAGATGCACAAAGGGGCGCTTGTGTGTAGAGTTCATTTGCAGTGGCTGGAGGCCCTGGTGTGCCCATTCTCTGTCTCTGTCTCTGTCTCCCCCCCTCTCTCTGCCTCTTTCTTTAAATAAATAAATAAAATACTTTAAAAAGAAAAAAAAATCTTCATGTCTCATTATACTTGAAAGTCCCAGTTTACATAATAGAGGCAGTAAACAAAACAAGTAATTAGAATATGGAAAATGAGTAGAAGAGAAGGGGTAGAATAAGCATGGTTATTATTAACTGAGTGCATTTGCAAGAAATAACTTCATATGTTGTATATCACAGTAATAAGTTAGTGTGCATCTGGCCTCACTTACATTAGTATTTCAAAATAGCTACAAGAATTTTTGAGTGCTCCCCATAAAACTAATGCCTGATCTGATGGACTCTTGTTACTATATGTACTGTAAAGCCACTTTGTTCAATATAATATGTTCCATTAAGTATGTAAGTTTAAGAGTACAATATTAAAACAATACTAAACATTAGTAATAATGACTATACTTACCAACCAAAAAGAAAGGAATTGCTACTCAGAGATTCATGGGAGTTTCACTCACCCAAGAACATCAGGCTTCTATAATTCTCCAGCATCACATCTCTGTAAAGATTCTGTTGAACAACATCCAGGTACTGCCACTCTTGCCAGGTGAAGTCCACAGCTATGTCTTCAAATGACACCAAATCCTATAATGACATATTTATTTTCAACCCAAGATTACAAATGAGGGATTAAAAAATTAGACTTTACACTTCTATATGTATTTTAGCAGGGACATATTCAATAAACACAAAGTTTATATGCAGTATCATGGAAGAAAAGACTCAAGATAAATATCATACCTCCATTCAAACAAATAAGATTCATTTTTTAATGAAAAAACCAGTAGAATGGAAAGACATATGTTAGGGCTTGTGTCATAACATTGTGGTACACTGCCTTCCCAGAAGATACAATTCCTAACACTAATAGTGGAATAAAAGCTCTTAATAAAGTTGGGAATTTTGACTCCATATGGAATCTGATCATCAATGTAGGGGTAATATTAATATGGCAAATTTGAAAGGATTCTGTGCAAACAATAACCAAATATTAATTCAGAATAAAATATATTATAAACAATGAATTCCAGGTATTTTGGCACCAATCTACAATGTTGCCAGTCAACTTCACTGAAGCTCATGTTAGAAACCCAGACAAGCACATTGCATACTATGCCATGCAACTCCAATTCAATGAACACACACAATCTGAAACATCTTGGCTCAAATTTATGTTACAAACAGTGTGATAAAAGTAGGATACTTTTTCACTTCTCTTGAACTCTAATAGTTCACTAACATACCAATGACATTTACAACCTATTTCTTTGCTAGCTAGTAATATATAGTAAAATAGAGTTTGAGCAGAAGTACCTAATGGGCATAGATGTTGTTGTACCCAGAAGCAAAGCACTTCTACTGGAACAATTCTGTGCTAGGGTGGGTTGGCTTCCACTGACTGCTAGCTATAAAGTCCACTGATGCCATAGAATATTTCAGGCATTGCCAAAACCACTGGTTATTCTTCAGAATCAGATGATAAGACTCTATTGCTAAAGACTCCACAGGTGTGAGATGCAGGACACTGGGAAATCAAGCTTCAGCAAATATGGAAGCCTCCACCCAGTTAGCTGGCTGTCAATGTACTGGAAAGAACTATGTCATCTGTTGCCAAAAAAAAGTAATCAATGATGTTACCCTGTGGTGAACCATGTAAGTTTTACTGATGGTCAACCAGGTCAAATGTATTAACTGGTACAATAGTGCTATGCCTATTATGGGGGAAACCAACTTCTCTCTGGTTAGACTTGAGGTCTACTCCATAAGAGGGAATTTCTGCCTGGTACTGAATACTTGGGGAGATGTTGCTTTTGGTTTCACATTGATTACAGAACACAGCTGACCAAGAGCAGCTTGTGGAGGAAAAGGGGTTTATTTTGGCTTATAAACTTGAGGGAAAGCTCCAAGATGGCAGAGGACAATGATGTAATGAGAGAGGGCAGACATCACCTCCCTGATGACATCAGGGCATCTAGGATGTTAGGGGGACAGGAAGGGAAAAAACTGCCTGTCACATCCCCAGCCACTGGTTTGCCTGGTCCCAAGCAGCCAGCAGCATCACGGATCATCCAAGGCCTGAAAGAGCACCCAATTTTACAGCCACTGCACCCTCTCCTCTCCCTCACTCATGCCCGTTTGCTGTCAAAATGTAAATTTAAAAATGTCTTGAAAGCTTGAATTCACAATATGTTTGCTTTTCTGTGTTTCTTAGGTTTTCCTTTCTATTGGTATATGTTTGAATGAGAGTTACTTGAAAAGTAGATTCGGAACGAAAAATAGAATTGTATTTCCTTAAACAGTATTTCAAAGGCAGTGTGCTTATTTACTTAAATACGTTACAGAAGGCAGCTGGGAGACCCCCACACCCCAATGGCCATGTGCATGAATCCAGTTATGCCTAAGTCATGTGCCAAATAGTTCAGTAAATTTAACTAATGTTCTCCCAAATCATGTTATCTTTAGGCTAGTCACCAATAAATGATTTAGTTTAAATTAATATATTTAGGCAGATAATTTTATAAAGTCAATTTTGATTAGCTAACTAAAAAATGCATCAAAGAGTCATGGCCAAAAAGTCAAATTTCTAGGGATTCCTTTAAAAAAATGCACAAGGCAAACAGTTTCTTCCCCTTGTTATAAGAGAACAAATGTCTCAGGTGTTTTAGTAGAAATTTCCAAAGTGGTGTTTGCTACTATTTTGATGCCATCTTCCCTCAGCTCTAAGACCCTTCAGGTAAGTCTGCCATTCAGTGGTACAAGCCTTCCTTGGGGTCACTCACAGGTGCAGAAGCTTAGCGTTTCTGCCACAGAAGGGACCAGGTTCAGAAAGGCCTGCACACAGTCAGGTACTGCTTGTGTAGAGGCAATCACACCTATCAGTGAAGGAAGCACTTCTTTGTTCATGAAAGTGAGCCAGTCAGCTGTAGCTCCATGTGGAACATGTGTTTTCTCACTTTAAAGAAGACAGGAAATTGATTACATTGCACATTGGATACTATCACAATCTGTTTCCTAGAGGAACATGTGCTAATGAGTTAGAGTTTTGGTTGACTTGCACTTGGTATAGATTTTAGGAAATAGTTTTTTACAGATTGGTTTTAACCTTAGGGAAAACATTTACATTTTTAAGTTATTTTAACCCTCTAATCTGAGGGAAATGGTATTTTATTATGTAGAGATTTTTACTGCAGTACTTTTATTTATTCTGCTTTTGGTCCCCACTAGTGCAGAAATGTCTATCAGTTTAGCTTCTCTGTACCTTTATTTCATAATTTTAATATAAAACAGGCTCCTCCCTCCTGCTCCATGTTTGTGCACATGTGGACGCGTGTGTGTGTGTGTGTGTTGTGTGTGTGTGTTTTGAGAGAGGGTTACATATAGCCCAGGCTGATGAAACTTGCTGTGTAGCCGAAGATGACCTTAAACTTCAGATCTTTATGCCTCTCCCTCCTGAGTGCTAGATTGCAGTTGTGGGCCACCATATCTGGGTTATATGGTGCTGGAGCTACATCCACAGCCCTTATCAATATAATTCTGAAGCATCATAGATTAGGAAAGGAAATATTTACTATGATTACATAAAAAATACAAAGTGTTGCTTGCAGTTTTCTTTAAAAGCTGTAGGAAAGCCAGGTGTGGTGACTCAAACCTTCAATCCCAGCACTTGGGAGGCAGACATAGGAGGATTGCTATGAGTTTGAGGCCACCCTGAGACTACATAGTGAATTCCAGATCAGCCTGAGCTAGAATGAGACACTATCTTGAAAAAACAAACAAAAAAAAGTTCTAGGAATTGTATTGCATGCCTGTTATGGATGTGAGGATGTAGCCCTGCTGAGGAATCAGAAGTCTCTCAGAGTTGCTTGATCTGTCTCTTGTTTCTGTAACTCAGCACAGTGCCAAGTCTTCCCCCACAGAACCTTAGATCATTTGTTCTTTATTGTGTCAATGCAGATGGTTGAGGCTTATGACTTCTAAGTCCCAGGGAAGGGTTGGTTAAGTTTCACATTTATAAAAGAGAAAGTATATAGAAATAAATGCTTGGCTTTTAATGGGAGCCATTTCTTTTCTCTTTTCTTTCTTTCTTTCTTTCTTTCTTTCTTTCTTTCTTTCTTTTTTCTTTCTTTTCTTTTCTTTTCTTTTTTTTTTTTTGAGGCAGAGTCTTACTATGTAGCCCAGGAAGACTGTGAATTCACTCACAATCATCCTGATTCAACTTCTTAAGGGCTGGGCAACATAATCCAGCTGTACATCAAGCTTTTTTTTAAAAGAAAGTTTGTCCTAAGATGTTTATTGATGTAAGTAAAGGCAGCTTTAAGACATCAAATGAAGAATTATAGAGTTGTGTGACAGAGGCTGTTTCTAATAACTGAGACCATCCTTTTATTATTTTTCTTTTGTAGTCTCTTTTTCATTTGATGCATTATTTCCAGACATATAGACTACTGTTCATTGTATTTATATAACTATTGGAGAACTTACTAAGCATTTTATCAAGTAAAAATCTGGATATGAAAGAAAATATCAGATACTCACTTTAAATGAGCTTGATTGCTTGAAGTTGTGCCTGAAATAACAAAATGCCTCCTCCTGGGTGTGGCTTTGTTGAGTGAAATGGATTTCTCTGTACCTGCTGCTGTATGAAGATATCAGTACAGCCTTTCATACAATCATATCTCTGCCATGTCGGTCTGTTCATGAGAGTACTGAATTCTCTTTCAGTGTTCACTGTCCCTTGAATTATTTTACTCAATTCATCAGAGAATGTGCCCCCCCTGTAGCCATCATTGGGAATGCTCATGTGACATGTATGATGTTCCTGTCCCAGGTGCACTCCTGTTTTCTGACCAGGGTTGTTCTGATGGTTTTCTGAGCTCCAGGACACTGAGGATGCACATTGGGTTCAAGCAGGCCTGCACTGAAGGTCAGTAAGACTGCAGCACCATTACTGCTCTCTTTCCATCTTACACCATTGGCTCTCATGTCACCAAATTAACTTGGGTGGTTACGTTTGCATGCTTGTGCACACATCTGGCGATAATCATAGTTGTAATCCGCATACATTATGTTATCCATGGGGATGATGGCCTCCTTTTTCTTAATTCTGATGCCTGAGTTCTGTTTTCTATTGATCTTTAAGTTTTCTGCTGCAGCAGTTTGAGAAGATACATTTAGATCTGATTAAGAGGGTTCTGTAATTATGTTATTGGTTAAATATTATGTCTTCACTTTGTTGGGGAGAAGCTGTCCCCTTTCTCCTTGATAGAGCATTGCCTGCCACAATGAAATGATTCTGGCCTTGAGAACTTACAATCTATGTTATAACTCCGAGGTATCCAAGTCATGACTAACCAAAACCAGAAGTAATATCTGCAGTGTTGTTTTTCCTGTTTATTTAAAAACCAGTTCAAAGTACATAATGTATATTAGAATTTACCTGTAAATGAATTGTGAAAACAGATGTAAAGTTGCCTTCCTGAAAATGATGGTATAGTAAAAAAATTCATAATTATAATTTTAAAAGACAGGAAAGACATGAACAGACTTTATTCAAGGCATCCTGAGAAGGACTCTGATCCTGCAGGTCAAAAAGTGTAGGGAATATTTTGGGAGGATGTGGGAATTGGAATTCTTTGCTAGGTGGACCCCTTGCTTCAGGGTTGGGCCACTTTAAAGAAGTAATAATCAGATAGGTGGTTTGGGCAATTCCAGTAAAATTAAAATGGAAAAGGATGACCTGGGTCATTCCAAGCATATAATAATTGGGAGGGGTGGTTGGATCACTTTTAGGAAACAAAGGGTCACAATGACATGGCAGTCCAAGTCCAAAGATGGAGTCATCCTGCTTCTAACAGTTCCTACTTTCTATCTAATCCTGATGTCTGTGTACACTATTGAGTTGCAGTCTCTTTATGATTAAAATTAAGCCTCCTATTTATGTCTCCTGCAGGCAGAGCCCTACTAGGGGAGTGTGCTACTGGCAGAGTATCCTTTACCAACACATAGGGTATGTTCTAAGCTGGCTTGGTCTCTGGCTGCACTCTTCCATTCTTTGCTGTGCATATATGATGAAGTGATCAAGCTTCTTCTGCCATCATGAAGCTTTCCCTAGAATTTATAAGCCTGAAATAAATAAGCAGAAACATCTCCAATTATTCTCACTCTTACAGAACTCAAACCTATGTCCTTCCTGAGAACTGGCTTTTGTCTCAGATCACCAACAAATCACCTTTTCCCTCCAAACTCTTTCTAGATATTTTATGCATCAGATGCTTACTGGCTCTATATAACCATCACTGACACCCTTACATACTTTCTCAGAAAGTCAAATCCTTTTAGACAATCACCCCCCTTAGGCACTAGTCTCTAACCCTCAATCTCTTATATTGTCCCTCTGTTTCTTGCTTCATCCCTCAAACCATGTATTCACCCTTCACACTAATAAGGCTTGTCTTCCTCATATACATCCACATTCCACAGACCATTCAGTCCCTTATTCATCCTCAGAGAATGAGGAACAACCATGACCCATACCATTCCTATGGATGGTACAGAAGGATGTGGACCACTGTTTTCTACACAGGATGTGGTCATTGCATTCATGAACCCACCGAGACAGGACCTGCTCAGTATTGGGCCTAGAAACTTTCTGTATAGAGTGGTGAAGGAGGTTAAAAAGGGCATCTAAACAGTATGCAGAAGTACAGGAGAGATTTCTCTAGTAGTTCAACACATTTGCTTGCAAAGCCTGACTGTTTTCTCCCATACTCACATAAAGCCACATGCACAAGTTGGTGCATGAGTATTTTTTGCAGTGGCCAGAGGCCATAGCACACCATTCCTCCTCCCCATCTGATGTTCCTTGTCAACAAAACATCTATTATAAAATAGTAGAGGGTGTAGTTGGAAAGAGAAAGGGGTTCTGAAGAATGGGGATGTGAGATAAGAGAAGGTAATGGGAAAGGATTATGTTCAAAATTTATTCTGTAAATGTATCAAAATTGTCAACAAGAATACTTTGTAAGAATATAAAAAAGAACATGTATTTCTTGCATTTGAGCTAAGCACGCCCAATAAGTGTCTACCATCTTCAATTGTGATCATAAATATAAACATAAACATGTAGATCACTCTCTACAACTGACTATGCATATACAGGTACCCAGTGTTAAAATGAGTTTCTACACGAATATTTAAAGGCACTGAGAAAACTCCCCATATTTCCATTGTTCAAAATGTAACTCTTATACTCACTCTCTTGGCCTCAAGTAAGCCTTTTTCTGCTATCCTATGTCAGTGTCATTCTTGGTTTCTCTTTGGCTCCACAAAATATATTTTAGTATAAATTGTACATGCCAAAATGGGACTTTCTCCTTGAAGATTCTTCAGCTTTTTCTGATTGATGGAACAGGAGAGATACTGAAGAAGGGTAAACAGGGTAGGTACTGGGAAAGGGCTCAACAGGTAAGAGTGCTGTATATACAAACATGAGGACTTGAGTTAAATACTGAGCACCCACATAAAAGCCAGCCATGGTCACACATTCCTGTGACCCATGCTGAGAGTTTAGAAACAAGATAATCACTACAACATAGTGGTCTACCAACTTGACTAGAAAAAAGCATCTTCAGTTTCACTAAGAGATTTCATCTCAAGGAAATATGCAGTCACCTCACCAGAATAGAGTCTGAGGAGGCAAAGAACTGCTCTGCAAAGGGGATGTACAGCAGAGCTTGTAAGAAGAAAAGGTTTTTTTTTTTTTTTTTTTTTTTTTTAGTTTTTCGAGGTAGGGTCTCACTCTAGCCCAGGCTGACCTGGAATTCCCTCTGTATTCTCTGGGTGGCCTAGAACTCATGGTGATCCTCCTACCTCTGCCTCCCTAGTGCTGGGATTAAAGGCGTATGCCACCACGCCCAGCAAGAAAAGGTTTTGACTGAGAGTTTCCCTGAATGGAACAATCACAATGGGCCTCAGTCAAGTAATGAAAACCAGATAAGAAGAAAAAAGAACTGCAAAGATGAGGAAAGCAGGGAGTTCTCAGCCATAAACTTGAGATTACATCTTGGCCCTTAAGTTTAGAAGATTGGAGGATTATCAGTATTCATGCTGATCACATAGGTACAGGAGATTAAAAGAAGTCTTCAAGTTAAAGCAGAGGCTAATCAGTGTGCCTGACCAAAAAAAAAAAAAGCCAAAAGGGAATTTTGAGAGATTAGAAATAATTGTTCTGATGACCATAAAGTTAAAATTTGCAAGAACTGAAAATGTTTTCTATCTGCAGATCTGCAAAAGGGCAAGACCTTCAAAAGAAAATGCAGGGTCACCTTTGATAGGTTAGTTCTGTTACATACACTTCTACACTAAACAAATAATGTGATGTAATAATACATTCTATATTCATATAGGAAAGTATATTACCATTCGAATACCAGAAAATATAAAAGTCAAACTCTTATTTAGATAAGGAACAAAAGGTATTAATTTTGAATAACTAATTTTTTAATCCTTACACTAGTCTCTGAGGTCTTGTGGGAGGTTCAAAAAGCTTCGATGGGGCTGGAGAGATGGCTTAGCGGTTAAGAAATTCGCCTACAAACCAATGGATCCTAGTTCAATTCTGCAGGACCCACATAAGCCTGATGCACAAGGGGATGCATACATCTGGAGTTCATTTGCACTGGCTAGAAGCCCTGGCATGCCCACTCTCTCCATCCTTCTCTCTCTCTCTGCCTCTTTCTCTCTCCAATAAAAAAAAACCTCCATAAGCCTGGGGATTCATGCAAAAAATTACAGGCATGTTCCCTTGCAGAGACCATTCAATAAGGTTTCTAGCACCAGAATCTGCTTTGTGTCACAGAGAGGTCCAGTTATCATGTACACCCTCCTATTATGTCTTAAGATTTATGTGTTTTATCAAAGAAATTTTCTCAGTTTATTTTTGGCTTTTTATGAAGCAGCATCTCACTTGATCCCAGGCTGAAATGAAACTCCTTCTGCATCACAAATTCATAACAATCACTACTTCAGCCTCTAACATGCCCCAGGCTTTGCACTCTCCAGCCCACTTCTTTGATGGCCCAGTCAAACTCAACATTTGAAATTCCCCCTATTTGGGAAACCTGCTGACTGTTATCTGTTAAAACATAAATAGAAGACTTCAGAATGTCAAAAGGTATTTTTCTACTCAAATCACTGGAGAGCTGTATTTAATTTAAATTTAATTTAAAATGAGTTATATTCAAAGGATGTGTGTATGTAGCTTTCCAAAATGTGACTAACAATTTTAATTGACTATTTCAAAAGTCATGGAAAAAGGAATTTCCATTTGTAAGGAAACCTATTCTCTACAGGCTACCTCTTACATAGGAAGACACATTTACCTAAGTCTGTATTACAAGGCTCATGTTTTGATATATTATTTTAATGAAACTTTACAATAGCTCATCTCAACCAATGGGTAAGTTCATTGTTGAATCTTTGATATATAAATGTTCTATTTTGATGTTATGGTTAGTTCTTACAACCTTGCCAAAGGATAGGGGATGGTAGGGTGTCGCGACTGCCTCGACCAGCAAGGAAGACGCAACACTTGGACTCTTCTTTCAGCAGTTTATTCAGGAACCTTGAACAATCTTCTGACCCCGGGAAAGAACCGCCCAACACTTAAGAAGCCTTTGACCAGCCAACCCTGGTAAGCCACGTGGTGAATGCAGATAGGTCCTCATATGCGGAAGCAAGCGTAGATCACAGCCCAAACCAAATAAGGACTTGTTTATCCAGGAGAGCACTCGCCATCGGGAAGGCAGAAGGCAGAAGCCAGCGCCATCTTTAAGGTGCGGCACCTCGCAGCTCTCTACAGTTCCCCCTTTTATGTTTTAAAACAAGCCACAGGTAAGAGTAGAGGTCTGATCTCTGATGATGCGTATTTTCGCAACCTTGATGCCTTTTCCTCAGAGGCGGGATCTGGGGCATCAACCCGCATGCAATCAAACATGCTCTTCTCTGGAGTTCTAGGGCTAACCCAGAGTGCAGTACTTAGCCTCGCAACCTGAGCAGGAAGAAGATTAACTTTTAATTGTAGCCAGCCAGACTTGGGGGGACTGTGCAGCCTCTATGGCAGTAAAGGCTTGAATGATCATAGCCACATCCCGTCATTGCGTGACCCTGATTTTATATAAGACACCACAAGCAAACCAAAGAGACCAGTAACAGAAGGCCTGCTAAAGCCCCCATGCCCGCCCATTCCTTCAAATGATTCATTGCGGAGGTCAGCCAAGATGACAATCCAGAGGTAAAGGAGAGGTCCATGCCGGCAGAATTCACATTAACTACTGCCAGTCTCAGTTCTCTTAAGGTATCTTCAAATTCAAGCAACCAATTCTGTAATAGAAAACTAGACAAAGATCTGGATAAAAACCTGTATTGGATAGCCTGTCTGTTGATTTGCAAAGCGTCCTTGTCCCAAGAGCATGTCCCTGTCCCAGGCCAGGTTACCTGCGGCCTGATTAGCGGCAGCCTCTTCATTAGCGTACTCAATTAAGAACGCTTTCCTGTCTAAATATTGGCCTGGACTCAGGCAGGCGCGCGCTAACCCTGACCAGTCACTAGGTGTCATGCAGTGTCTTTGCAATGCTTCCACTTGAGCCACGGTAAAGGAGGCTGTAATCCCATAAGTTCTCACGGATTCAGCTAAAGACTTAACTACTTTAAAGTCTAGTGGCTCCTCATATCTATTCCCTTGTTGATCCTGAAACACTGGGTAGGCTAACTGTAACTCCATCCTCACCGCTTTCCAGACTTCCAGACAAAAAGAACGCCCCGTGCCGCTACCCCCCCCTCTGGGTACAGAGGGGGCGGACGGCATAACTTTGCATTGAGACGTTCCGCAGCAGTCTCCACTTCCGGGATCCCCTCTCTCTTTTCTCCTTTTTCTTAATTTTGATCTTTCCATTTGTTCTATGAGAGCACTTCAGCTCATTCAGAGCCAAAAAAATTGGGTGCAAGTGAGAAGCGCCCATGACTAAACTTGCAAAAGATTCTTTTAAAACTTTTACTGCAGCTCATTCAGAGCCAAAAAAATTGGGTGCGAGTGAGAAGGGCCCATGGCTAAACTTGCAAAAGATTCTTTTAAAACTTTTACTGCAGCTCATTCAGAGCCAAAAAAATTGGGTGCGAGTGAGAAGCGCCCATGGCTAAACTTGCAAAAAATTCTTTTAAAACTTTTACTGCAGCACATTCAGAGCCAAAAAAATTGGGTGCGAGTGAGAAGCACCCATGGCTAAACTTGCAAAAGATTCTTTTAAAACTTTTACTTTCGGTTCGCTACGCCGCGAACCCTTCCTGCTCCCTCTTTGTCTACCGAGAGGAGCAAAATACCCGCTTTTGTCGCGGATTCCCACCTTACCTGGGAACTTACCAGTGCACTGCCCTGACTGCAGAAAGTTCTGAGTCCCTCTCTGAGTGGTCCCCGTACGGGCCACCACTTGTCGCGTCTGCCTCGACCAGCAAGGAAGACGCAACACTTGGACTCTTCTTTCAGCAGTTTATTCAGGATCCTTGAACAATCTTCTGACCCCGGGAAAAGCCCGCCCAAAGCTTAAGAAGCCTTTGACCAGCCAACCCTGGTAAGCCACGTGGTGAATGCAGATAGGTCCACATATGCGGAAGCAAGCGTAGATCACAGCCCAAACCAAATAAGGACTTGTTTATCCAGGAGAGCACTCGCCATCGGGAAGGCAGAAGGCGGAAGCCAGCGCCATCTTTGAGGCGCAGCACCTCGCAGCTCTCTACAGTAGGGAATGTGAAACTTCCAGGCGATCTGTAGGTACCTGTTTGGGGAGTTAGAGGAGACAAATTCTGGGCCTTTGTCTGATTGTATTGAGGATGACAAGCCAAATTGAGAGAATATTTCTCTAATCAATATCTCAGTAACTATTTGAGCTCTCTTGTTTGTGGTGAGGAACGCTTCTATCAGAAAAGGTATCCACACTGACTAAGAGATATTTGTATCATTTAACAGAAGGCATACGGGTGAAGTCTGCTTGCCAATCCATGGCTGGAAGAAGGTGCTGCACCTGGTGGGTAGGGATTTGAGGGGGTCAGATGTTGGATTTAGGGTTTGCTCTTTGGCAGATATCACATGAGTCTGCAAGATCTTTGAAGAATTGTCTGTCATAGGGGTGAAAGGAGGTGTGGTTTTGAAGGAAAGAAAATAGAGCTTGGTTAGAGGGAATGCAGGTATGAAAGAAACCTTTCTTCTTTGAGTGAGGGTGACTTTGTATGCTAAGAAAGGTAGGGAGGTTGGGTAGAGGTCTGGGTGTGTCAGGGCAATTTCACAGGCCAATTTGTGAGTGTGATTGAGAGGGAGATGTACTGTTTGTCTTTCTGATGGCTTTGGCATTGCATGAATGATTCCTTAAAGGGGAGAAAAGTGACATCCAGAAGATCTTGGATTAGAGAGGCAATAATAATTGAAGTTCACTTTTGTGTGAGGAAGGCTCTTTCCTTCCAAATAAGAATATATGAGTGGATGATTTTATAAGCACATTTTGAATCTATACAAATATTAATGGAAAGATCCTTAGCCAGAGTTAGGACTCGAGTAAGGGCTGTTAGTTCATCCTGCTGGAAGATTGTGCTTAGGGTGAAAGGTTGTGCTTCAATAAGGGTATATATTTAGGGGAGTTGGGGTGGCCCTGGATAATGGCATACCCTGATGCATGGGGTGGGGCATGACCTAAGTAAGTAACAGTCTGCTGACAGATCTTAACTTTGTCTTTTGACCCAATACCCCTAAGCAGATAAGGCATTGAAGAATTTTAGCAGTGAGTGCAACACAGATTTCATGGGAGGGACTACATAGGAGAAGGTCACCTACATACTGTAAGAGATGACTGGGATGGAGGCTTAGGGATGAGAGATCTCATTGGGGGCCTGACCAAAGTAGTGGGGACTGCCCCTAAAACCTTGTGACAGGACTGTCCAGGTGAGCTGCTGAGCTAAAACGGTGTCTGGGTCTTCCTAAGTAAAAGAAAAAAGAGGATGTGAGCATGGGTGTAGAGGGATGGTAAAAAATCATCTTTAAGATCTAGGACAGTAACATTGGTTGCAGTAAGTGAGACAGAGGAAAGGAGAGTGTAAGGGTGAGGGATGACGTGGTATGTGGGTACAGTTGTCTCATTTATTTTTCTGAGTCCTAGATTAACCCTTAAGTATCATTATGGTTTTAACCCCATTGATGGAGGTTTTGGGAGGAGAGTTGACAGGTGTTTAAAGTTGGGCCTTTAGGAGGTGGACAATTAAGGGCCCCTACAGATACTGTCTACTCAAAGGCTACCCTGAACATAAGCATATCTATCAGCTCAATGGAATTCTTTAATACTCAAAACGTCTGGGTTCAATTGACTGTTGATAACATGAACAAACATTATTTTTGCAGTCCACTATTATCTAATAATCTCACAGGTATATCTGTTAAGTATAATGAATATGTTAATGTCCTTGGATATAGAATTACCAAACAAGACCATCCTGTGCTCCATACAGATTCAGCACTCCCAGCCACCCTAGTTGTCCAACAACATTGCCTATGCATCAGTTGTATCCTCCCTTGACCACCTCTTAAACCATCTCAACATCTCCCTGACCACTGGCCAATGGATGCCCATGGGATGAGTCTTCCTCTGCAATAAAATGGCCTTTCAAGCCCTGCATGCTAACTTCTCTGGAATCTGCTCCAGCAGACAGATCTTCCCCTTACTGCCATCCCTAACCCCTCCTCACTGGAATACATGGAGTCTGCCCATCAAGTGTGGTGATAATACATGAGAGCAACTTTTGGTCAGGTTTAGGAAAGTGGTTTCCATGGTTATGCTGTTTACTGGGTCCTTTGATGAGTATTCTTCTCATCATAATCATAGCTCCCGGTCTGCCCAATTGTGTACTCTGACTCACCAAGCAAGAAATCAATTTGTAAAAAATGATGTACTTTACACTCCTTACAACCCCATAGTCATGACAAGTCACCCATAATAATCTGCTTCTTGCCCTCCTGTCCTTCTTACAGGGATGACAGTGAAAAGGAAAACAAAAGGGAGGGAAACCAAACACCAGACATCAGACAGCCAGGGCATCCCAAGCTAAAAGGGGAAACCACGCCTAAATCTGAAATGAATATATGATTTTTTTATATATATGACCTACCAAAATTAAATCAGGATGAGATAAACCACTTAAATCGAAAACAGAAAAAGAATCAAACAAGGCTGAGGCTGTGGTTCAGTCCATAGAGGGCTTGCCTAACATGCATGAGCCTTGAGTTCAATACCCAGTAATTACATAAACAGGAAGTGCTGTTATCTGCCTCTAATCCCAGCAATAAAGAGGTGATGACAGGAGCAACAAAAGTTCAAGGCAGGGTTGGAGACATGGCTTAGTAGTTAATGTGCTTGCTTGCAAAGCAAATAACCCAGGTTCAATCCCCCAGGACCCACATAAAGCCAAGTGCACAAGGTGGCACAAGTATCTGGTGTTCATTTGCAGTGATTAGAGATGCTAGTGCACCATTCACCCATATTCTTTCTCTATTTATCTCTCCCTCCCTACCTCATTCTTTCAAATAAATAAACAAATAAACAAACAAACAAATAAATAAATAAATAAATAAATATTTAGAAAATAAAGTTCAAGGCAATCTCTGGCTACATATTGAGGTTGAGGCAGACTGAGCTACTTAATACCCTGTCTCAAAAAGAAATGATAGCTGGGTGTGGTGGCACACGCCATTAATCCCAGCACTCAGGAGGCAGGGGTAGGAGGATCACCATGAGTTCAAGGCCACCCTTAGAATACAGAGTGAATTACAGGTCAGCCTGAGCTAAAGTGAGACCCTACCTCGAAAAACCAAAAATAATAATAATAATAATAAATAAATAAAAAGAAATGATAAACAAAACACCCCCAAATTATGGTTGCGTTGCAAAAGCAAGTGCATCATTCTTCTAAATGTCACATGGGTCCCAACCTCAATATGTGGGAGATGATAGGAATTAGAGGCAGGAAGGGAGGCAGTGGTGAAGAGGCCTAACTCTTTCAAGGAGCTCCACTGTGAAGAGCTGCAGCCATCACAGGTGAGAGTCTGTTTCATACAGAATGGAAGGATTCTATAGAGCAGCAGAAGCTGAGGACTGGGCAGAAAGGGTCTAAGGTAATGACAGTCCCTGAGAAGGTGTAAGGATATTCTCTTGAAATTACCAAAACGAACTTTCAAAGATGCCTTTTCTTGAGACCAGGGTTGGGGGGAATGGTGGAAATCATTCAAAATAAATTCATAGAATTGGGTGTGAAGTGATGGTAATTCAAGCTGACAGTTAAAGCAAGAGATGAGAAAAAAACTGTGATAAAGGGGTTGAGAGAGGAGTGAAGCTTGGAAAAAACCTTAGTGTGGACAGCTGTCCTCCATACAAGGAAGAACCACTGTCCTTTGAACGATAAATGACTGTGGCCTGTAACCTTCCACCATGGAGGAGAGGAAGGTTCATGCAGCTCTCCACCTCTTCATGGATTCAGTTACTGTAACTAGAGGACAGGGCTCACAAAGCCCCACCCCAGGATTTATATACAGTTTAAGTATGAGGAGTGAAGAGGTAGCTTAGAGATTATGTGCACTTTCTCTGCAAATATGAGGATACAGGAGGGCCTAAACAGTTCATGTTTGAATCTCCAGATCCCACAGAAACAGCTGGGAAAGTCCAAGAAAATCTGTAACCCCAGTCCTATAAAGGGGAGCAGAGATCAGAGACTCCCCCTGGGCTCATGGAAAAGTGCCTATCTTTCAAGAGAATCCAGTTCAAAATGAGAACATGGGAAAGAATGATGGAGTGGGACACTGTTTTCTGCTCTGGCTAATAAAGAGGAATGAGAACTGCAGCAGGAAAGAGCATAATACCACATAAGAGAACCCACCTAACTGTGGGCAGCACCATCACATGGGCTTCGTGCATGCTAGTCAAGCACTCTACCAACTGAGCCACATCCCAGACCTTCCTTACCTGTTAAAGCAAGGATGATTATGTACAGATTATACTGTCAAATCATACATGGTCACGGCATGTTCCTTTTTGGGAAGCTGAAAAAAGCTCAGGAGATAGATGGTTGTGATGCTTATATATTTCAAGCCCCAGAAGTTTCTACTTAAAATGATTTAAAGGATAAGTTTGATATTATGTGTGTTTTTAACATACTGACATAAACTGAAGTACATATTAACCATCCTAAACATCACATTCAATGGATAGCCACCATCATCTATGAGAATATATGTAATGGGGCTGGAGAGATGGCTTACAAATTAAGGCGCTTTCCTGTGAAGCCTAAGGACACAGGTTCATTTCCCCAATAAGCCACATAAGCCAGGTACACAAGGTGGCTGTTTTAGTCAGGTTCACATTGCTGGCAGAAAGCACCTGACCAAGAGCAGCTGGTAGGGAAAAAACAAAAGACTTTGCTTTCACTTACAAACTCAAGGGCAAGCTCCATGATGGCAGAGGAAAAATGACAGCATGAGGAAAGATGTACAACACCTACTGATCAACATCAGATGGACAACAGCAACAGAAGAGTGGGCCAAACACCGGCAAGGGGAAACTGGTTATAATACCCCCAACAATACACTGCCTCCAGGGAGCTTTAATTTCCAAATATCTATCATCTGGGAACCTAGCAGTCTGAACACCTAATTTTATTAGGGATACGTAAATCAAACACCCCAGAGGTGCATGCATCTGGAGGCATTCATTTGCAGTGGTTACAGACCCTCATTCTCCCCGCTCACAAATAAATAAAATGTGCCAGGCGTGGTGGCGCACGCCTTTAATCCCAGCACTCGGGAGGCAGAGGTCGGAGGATCGCCAAGAGTTCGACGCCACCCTGAGACTACATAGTTAATTCCAGGTCAGCCTGGACCAGAGTGAGACCCTACCTCGAAAAACCAAAAATAAATAAATAAATAAATAAATAAATAAATAAATAAATAAATAAATAAAGTTTTTTAAATATATGTATTGGGGCTGGAGAGATGGTTCCGTGGTAAATGCACTTGCCTGCAAAACCTAACAACTCAGGTTCAATTCCCCTGTACCCATATAAAGCCAGATACACAAAAGAGCACATGCATCTGGAGTTCATCTGCAGTGGCTACAGGCCCTGGCATGCACATTCCCTTTCTCCTTGTAAATAATTTTTTTTAAAAAGAGTATATGTCAGAGGAAGATGACCATCACTGTTCACCCCTATAATTACCATTGAGAAGAGTGAGGCAGGAGCATCCTGAGTTGGAGGCCAGCCAGTGATACATAATGCGACCTCACCTCTAAGTAAAAATAAAAAGAGCCAATGGTGTAGCTCAGTGCAAAAGAACTTGCTTAGCACACACTAGACCCTGGGTTTGATAGCCAGGAACAGAGGATAAGCACTGACAGTTACTCCAATTTAGCTCCAAAGAAGAGTAAAACTGCTTTGCCTTCTGGAGAGAGAGAGTGCATGGAGGCCAGCAGCACAAGGCTTGGTGCGTACACAGAATATGAAGTGTTCTGACATTATTACTCCCTGCACACGGGCCTCAGCTGTGAGGGAGACCAAAGTCGTGCACCAAGCGCTGCAGGCAAGAAAGACAAGGGAATAGTCTCCTCCTTTCCTTAGTCCTGGGCAATGTCCTGTAAAAATACACACATCTCCATAGCACAGCCAAACTATCATTGCTTCAACTTCTGTAGAGATGTGAGCAAATATTTATTCACCCCAAATAAGGTGCCAACGACAGACCAAAGAAATAATGCCATTTAAGTCCAGCCCAGTGAGTCAGTGAGTATACTGGGGTTATTTAAGGAATATGGATGAGGGGATATTTACAGGCACATGAATGACTGGAAAGTACCTGCATCAGTAAAAATCCCACTTTCCATGGGTGACAACTCAGGAAAGCTGTATCCCTGGAGATGCTTGTGAAATGTGAAGGGGGCTTGACAATTTGGAATGTCTCCTCTTCCCAGACATTGTTACTATTTATATAACCTTGTGGAGGGAGCTTGTGAAGCTTGTGAATTTAAGGGGCTTTCTGAGATTTTCAAGTTTTGTCCAGTTACTAAGCATGGTTTCTCTAACTTCCTGAGTATTACAGAGATTCCTGTATGGTGGGGAGGAGCGCTCTGAAATTCTGTTTTGGGGTACACATAGTCATTACACCCATGAATTCATAGCAGCTTAAATTTCCTGCAAAGATTGAGCCTGTCTATACATCACCTTCATGGGGGAAGGATACATGTGACTCCACACCTCTAGAGAAGCTCATTGCACCCAATGATTGCTGGGAAAGGGGCGTCATGTTCATCAGTTGTGTACCTACTGGTAAGTTGCCCTTCCTGTTAAATCACCATGCTCATGCAAGAAACCCTAATTTAACTCAGTGGGGTTAGAAAAAAAGTAATAAAGAATATTGGCAATCCTTCTGAGGAGAGTCCCTAATGGAATGGGGAAAAGAGGGTACCAACACATGATTCATCTATAAAAAAAACATGTTGTTAATAATAATAAGAGCCGGGCGTGGTGGCGCACACTTTTAATCCCAGCACTCGGGAGGCAGAGGTGGAAGGATCGCCATGAGTTTGAGGCCACCATGAGACTACATAGTGAATTCCAGGTCAGCCTGAGCTAGAGCAAGACCCTACCTTGAAAACACAAAACAAAACAGGAAACCCATGTTGTTAATAATAATAATAAACATTTTTTTAAAGGAACAAAATTAAGATGGGGAGTCATAGGAATGAAGAAGTGTGTTAATGAGAGGTGGAAACAGGAAAGATGGGTAGACTTTCTAGGAATAGCATCAAAATACGTTATAAATATGTATTAAAATATCAAAATGTGGGCTACAGGGATTGCCTAGTAGTTAAGGCACCTAGAGTTTAAGGCAAAGCCAAAGGATCCAGGTTCAATTCCCCAGGACCCACATAAGACAGATGCACAGGTGGTGCATGCATCTGTACTTCATTTGCATGGCTGGAAGCCCTGGTGTGCCCATTCTCACCCTCCATAGCTCTTCTCTCTCTGTGTTTTTCTCTATATCTCTCTCAAATAAATTATAAAATATTTATATGAAAAATATCAAAATGGAAAAAATAGTGAAAAAAACAGTTGAAGAAGAGGATGGTTGCATACAAGAAAATGAAAAGTGTCCAAATGGCCAGAAAAGATGAGAACAGCTGCCTGCAAAGAGAGGTGTGCTCAGCACTCACGGGTCTGTGCAGTTTCCATGGGGCCCACTCAGGCTCTGCTGCCCTGGCCTTGCCCTCCATACACTCCTTGTTCTCTGTGTGGTTTTTCTTTATTTTTGAAATAGGGTCTCCCATAACACAGGCTGGGTCAAAGTAACCCGGTGTGGTGGCACATACCTGTAAACTCAGTACTTGGCAGGTGGAGGCATGAGATAAAATGTGCCACCAAGCCAGGTTCACTACACTCACTCTAGATCACCTTATCCACACTTTCCACACTCTTTTCCTTTGCCCCTTTTTTTTCTCCCCCCGCATTCCTTTTTGCTCTTCTGTTTTGAGGAAGGCTCTATGTAGTCCAGTCTGCCCTCAAACCTGGAAGCTCCTACCTCAGCCTCCCACTGGGGTCACCGGAGTGCACCAGGCCCAAAACTGTTTGTGGCGGCACTCGTGCGTGCGTGCATGTATGTGTGTGTGCGTGTGTGTATGTGTGTGTGTGTGGTCTGTGTGGATTTGGGCTCATGTCCAGGGCTGTTCGCTGGAGCTGGGTTTGGGCCTGGCCAGCCCTTTGCCTGGCTTTCTCGCAGCGCCTCCCAGGGAGCCCTGTGACCCCTCGGCCCAGCGTGATCCTCCTACCTGCTGCTGATCACTCTCACTCGGCCCCAGACTCGCCATGGCCGCCTCCTCCACCATCCCACAAGATGGAGGCTCCGGAAAATGAACTCCGCTGCTTCCTCCACACTGCTCACGCAGTCCTGCCTTTCAGTTTACAATCTGCTGAGCGGTTTCCCTGGCACACAGACACAACACCGCCACTGCCACCTCTTCTGCCCTTCAGAGGTGCTGGAGAGAGGCTCAGGAGAAAGAACTCCACTGCTCCCACCATTTTAAAGTTTACACCTTCCCTAAGGACGCTCTGGGTGAGCCACAGCATTGTGACATCACGGGCAGAACCATCTACCTACAACACGGGGGAGGCCGGAGGCGCCCATCAGTCAGAAGGGGAGGGGGGCTGGCAGAAGATGAGTGGGTTACAGCTGTACTGGAGCAGGGACCTTGCAGCTAATAGAGCTTGTGTGGCCCCGAAACACTCAAAAGAGCAGACGCAGGAGCTTCTGGGACCTGAGGTGCAGCTGTATGTACTGACAGACCACCAGCTTCCACCTACCCAAGGGCTAAGAATGTCATCAGATAGCATGTGAAGCCTATGGTGGAGATTTCATTGCTTTGCTAAAACCTGCCTACCTGATGGTCAACCAATGTATTTGAAAAGTGCCTGGATTTATGATTTGTTTATGTAACTATGAAAACCTTGTGAACACATGTGGACACATTGTTAACACATTTGGACAGGGAATTTTGGGTAACCTTAATCTGTGTTCCTGGGCCATGGTCACTCATATTTGGCCCTGGACTAAACTATCTCTAATCCCCTTTGAGGTGAGAGTTGTGTCTTTTGCATGGACACGGGGGTGCAGCTGGGCTGAAGGAGGGAGTTTGCAGCTCACACAGCTTGTGTCCCACCCCGCACATATCCAGAGAGC
The DNA here is from genome assembly GCA_036365145.1 of Orientallactaga sibirica. Taxonomy (NCBI): domain Eukaryota; kingdom Metazoa; phylum Chordata; class Mammalia; order Rodentia; family Dipodidae; genus Orientallactaga; species Orientallactaga sibirica. Next base: position 6,496 of record JAEOAD010002685.1, on the reverse strand, counting down.
AGATGCAGGGGCTCCTAGTACCTATGGTTCAGCTAAAATAAAGCAGAAGCTTTGCAGCTCACAGAGTTTGTCCCTCCCCACACACATATACAAGCTTACCCAGAGAACAGGTGCAGGGGTTCCTGGGGCCTGAGGAGGCCTAGTGTGACGGTGAGACTCCTGGGGCCAGAAGATCCCATAAAGCCCACTATATGTGCCTGAAACACTATGGTCAGTTCACAGGGATTGACACTGCCCCTTCCTTCCTTCCTTCCTTCCTTCCTTCCTTCCTTCCTTCCTTCCTTCCATTCTTCTCCTTTAAACCCTCTTCTTTCCCATTCTTTCTTCTCTCCCTTAGTCACGCCAATCTTTCTCCTTGTTTCCATTCTTCCCCTCATTTTCCTGCTCTTTTCTCACCCATTCATCCTGCCACTTAACACCCTTTCCCCTCTTTTTCTCCCTTTCTTCCTATTCTTCTCCTCCCTTTCCCTCCCTTTTCCCTCATTCCTTCCTTTCTTCGCTTCCCTTTCTCCCTCCTCTTCTGCCTTCCTTTCCTCTTTTCTTCCCTTCCTACCTTTACCTGTGGCTTGCTAGGAGCTCAGAGGCCTGGTGAGGACTGCATCTCATGTTTCCCTTGTGCAGTCAGGATTAAAATATTGCCTTCCACCCTTGCAAAGTTCTGGCACAAAAATGGCAAGAGATAGACATGAGAAGCTGGGATGGAAAAGTGTGTGTGTGTGTGTGTGTGTGTGTGTGTGTGTGTGTGTGTGTTTGCGTGTGCATGCTGGGAGTGATGAGATGGAAAGCAGCCACAAGAACAGGTAAAATATCTCGCAAACAAGGCTGGAGAGATGGCTTAGCCATTAAGGCACCTGCCTCCTAAGCCTAAGAACGCCGGTTCCAATCTCCAGGTCCCACATTTAGCCAGATGCAAAGTGACACAAGGGCGCAATGCCGCACTTGACCACAAGGGGGCGCACGCATCTGGATTTCATTCTCAGCAGCTGAGAGACTGCTGGCATGCCCATCTCTATCTGTCTCCCTCTCACTCTCCATCTGTCTCTCTCTGTGTCTCTCTCCAAAAATAAATAAAATTTAAAAAAATTTAAACAAATATCTCACAAACAGAAGTGATTATTTTTTATTAATCAGTGTAGAGTATATATTTATATTGTACATATAATTGCATTATATATAGTCACAAGAGATGAACCTCATAGGGAAGATACTATCTTTATGATGTCTGAAGGGATTTATAAATAGTATAGAAGCTTTACAGCATCCTAGTGGCATGGCTTTTGCTGTTCTGTCAGCCCCGTTTCAAAGGAATAGCAGAGGCAAAGCATCCAGTAAAGGCTAATTACAAGTGGCTGGGCTCTGCTGCTCCTACCAGGCCCAGGAGTCTGAGGGAATTGAAGAGGAGGAGAAGGAACTTGGAAGACCAGACAGGTGCTTGAGTGGAGATGAGGAACTTGGGGAAATCAATTACTGGGGAAACTAGACAGGGCTTGGCCAGGGAGGACATTGAAGGCTGGGATGAGGCACTGATCCCAGGTATTCCTGGATTCTGAGCAGCTGCTTACAAACTTGAGGTGCTCTCAGCACAGAGCTAAGTCAGGCAGACATGGGCACAATGGATCTTACTCTTGAGGTCTCTAAACTTGGAGGCAGACATGTGGAGGAATGATGTGGGAGTGGGCAATGGCAGTGATGGGAAGTGGACTGGGATCCAGAAAGACTTCTTGGACAAGGTGTTAAGAGCAATACTTAAAGGTAAAATGGGGGCTGTTAGAATAGTTAGAAGTAATGAGGAATATTAGAAGCAATAGTTAGAAGTAAAATGGGGACTGTTAGAATAGTTAGAAGTAATGAGGAATATTAGAAGCAATAGTTAGAAGTAAAATGGGGCACTCACTCAGCAATGGCAAGATCACCATGGCAAGCAGAGACTGACTAGAGACTGGCTGCTCTGATAAGTGGCACTCACCCAGCAGTGACAAGGTCACCATGGCAACCTGGGGGCCAAGGCCAGAGACTGACCAGAGACCCTCTGTGAGCTGATATGGTAATGAGCTAGCCCTCAGGTGGCTATCAGCAGCCAGGATGACTGAGGGAAAAATGGGTATAAGAACCCCAGCAAAAGCTCAGACAATTGTCAGTCAACTCAGAGAGACAGGCTCCTCATCTCTCTCTTAGTTCATACCCGCTGTGAGTACAAGCAGCAGCCCATGGGACCCATAGGCAGCCAGGCATGGATAGGAGCAAGGCCTGGACTCTGGACACTGCCCGCTGACCAAGTGGAGTTTCATGTGAGTGCCCCAGGGGGTTAGGGATAGGACAACAAGGTATTTGAAAGAACAAAGGAAGAAAGAGACTTGGTTTAACTGACATGTGTGAAGAGTGAATAAAGTTTGGCAATTGAATTAACATAATCTGCCTCTTGACTACTGAGTTTAGCCCTTGTGACAGGAGGGGGCCTGGGGAGCTGTGCAGATGACAAGGAGCATCTTGAGTTTAAAGCCAGCCTGGGATATGTATAGCAAGACCTGATCCCAAAAATGTTCTTGGGGGCGAGGCTCATTAATAGTGTTTGCCTTGTAAGCCTAACTACCTGAGTTTGATCCCCGAACCCATATAAAAGAGCCAGGTGTGCTGCTGCAGGCTTGTAATCATAGCACTGGGTGGGGTGAGATAGGAGAGTCCCTGGGGCTGAGTAGCCAGCCATCTAGCCTACTTGGTGAATTCCAGGACAGTGAGAGACCCTATCTCAAAAACTGCCAATGTATTCCTGGGACTAACACACAAAGTTGTCTTTTATCCCCATTGCCTGTGTGCATGTATACGTGTATACACACATGCACTGCACACACATGAACATACAAATACACATCCACACACACACAACAGTTTTTATTTTAAAATTTTTAAAATTTTGCGAGCAGAGTGAGTGTGGTAGTTTGAATAGATCATCCCCAAGACATTCATTGTTTTATTAGTTTGTTATTTGCATCTGCACCCACCTGCCTGGAGGCAGTATAACTGGGAAGATCTTAAGGTATGGTAGTGGGTGAAATTTCAATCTAAAGATATACAAAGCATGCCTAGCTGGAGTTCCTGAGGTGTGCTGTGCTGTGTGGCTTTTGGCTTGTGGCTTTGCTCTCTGTTTGGTCCTGTGAAGGCAGGCCAGCTTCTTCTGCCATTATGGAACTTCCCCTGGATTGGTAAACTTCAATAAATCCCTTCCTCCATAACTGTGCCTGGTCTGGAATTTCATCTCAGCGAACCTGAACCTGTCTGCTACAGAGGTAGAGAGAAGAGAGACAGACAGATAAGCTAGGCACTCCAGGGCCCCCATCCACTACAAATGAACTCCAGACACATGTGTCACTTTGTACATCTGGCTTTAGGTGAGTGTGAGAGAATCAAACATGGGCTGTTAGGCTTTGCAGGCAAGCACCTTAGCCAGTAAACAATTTCTACAGCCCATCTACCACATTCTTAACAAAAAAAGCATCCTTGGGTGAGAGAAGCAGATGTTGGGAGAGAAATCTGGTTAAAGCAGATTTAGAGTGAGTAGGAGACCCAGGAAGGCAAGAAGAGTCATCCTGAAATCCTGTCCATGGATGGATCTTGTAGAACAAAAAGCCCAAAGGTTATGCTGAGAACAGTCTGAAAACTTTTAGCTGATGAACAGGCCAGATTCCAGCTGGGCAGAGGATGGCAGGAGTAATGACACAAAACCGTCCCTAGGAGCCAAGGTCAGTAATGAGTCCATCTGGGCCACAGAGAAAACTGGCCTGGACAGGGATGATATGACTGGGCCTGAAGCAGGCACCCAGGCCTGCATGCTGGACACACTGCAGACTTCCTGCCTGGGTTGAGAAATGTCCTGACTAATTATCCTGGCTTTGCTTTGATGCTTTGAGACTTGAATCCTGGCTCTGGTACTGTCTGACCTCTTGACAAAGTGGCAGCAGGTCCCCTACAGTTATCAAGCAGAGCCTGGAAGAGAACAGAAGTTGAAGCCTGCCCAGTGTCTTCTCAATGTTCAGTCAGACTCAGAACCAGGGGTTTAAATAGGTTGAGAGGGTCTTTGAGGGTATTAACAGAACACATGAAATTATTCAAGGAGGGCTGAAGGGATAGCTCAGCAGTTAAGGTGCTTGCTTGCAAAGCCTGAGGCCTGGATTCAATTCCCCACTGTCAACATGAGGCCATATGCACAAAGTGCCATGTGCATCTGGAGTTTGTTTGCAGTGGCAACTAACCCTCGTGCATCCTGCTACACCCATTCTCTCTCTCTCTCTCACTTGCAAATAAATGAATAAAATATTTCTAAAAGAAAATTATTCAAGAAGACCTCAGTGGCTGCACATGCTTGGCTGCACATGCTGTCATCATTTTCCATGGCCATCATGGCATGTCACCTTGCCTGGAGATGTGACCTGCTGCCCCCTTTACATATAACTGAGTGTTTGTCATGTGACCTCAAGCAAGGCCTTTCCCTCTCTGAGCCTCTCGGGGTTGAGCTTCCCTCTCGGGGTTGGTGTAGTCTTGAAATGAGGGGCTGAGTGTGGAGCCTTCCAGCATGCTGAATTACAGTAAGCACTCACAGAGTGGATCCCAGAGCTCAGGGAAGGAGGAGCCTGAACTGAGGTTCTTTTTGGCAGCAGATGTCAGGTGAGCACTCTTGGTGAAGTGTGTGTGGCCATCTGGACTCGGTAGATCATGGCTGCTCAGGGCTCATGTCTCTGTCAGGACTTCACCATCATGGAACAGAATCAGGATGGCTTCACTGACAAGGAGGACATGAGGAACAGCTGGGGGGAGGTGTTGCAGGCTACCAATAAGCAATAGGCGACTGGGGAAATACCAAGGTAAGGGCACTGATTGATGGACTTGTGAGCTTCTGTGCCCATCATGCTTCTGCTCCACCTCCCTCCTCCATGTTGCACCAATGTCAAAAATGAGCAATTGGATGCCACAGTGAAGAAGGACCAAGGGCCCATCAACTTCACAATCTACCTGACCATGTTTAGGGTGAAACTTTATGGTGTGGGAGGCTCTCAGGAGATGGGGGAGGGTCTAGGGATATGTGGTAGACATGTCTCCATATGGGGCCCTGATGTTAACATAACCACAGATGACATGGTATGTCCCTCCCCAGACACCATCCCCTGGAAGCACACACCATCCCAGACCCTGCATCAGTTTCCACCTAGGCTGAATCCACAATCAAGACAGCACCTTCCACTCCCTTCCTATTACAACCCCCCTATTTTTTTTGTCTAGCCCAGGCTGACCTAGAACTCATGTGTAGTCTCAGGCAGGCCTCCTGAGTGCTGGGATTAAAGGCATGCACCATCACACTCAGCTTATTTTCCTCATCTACCTGCCTCTTTTGCCTCTCTGCCCCCTGTTGATGGTGAGTGACAGGCAGAGAAGTGTGATTGGGGAAAGCAGTTCTAAAAGCCACTGTGGCTGACTGAGCCCATTGCCAAACAAGTTACCTCGTCAATTCTGTTGTCAGTATAGTCCCAGTGAAAGGATCAGAGAGCTGTGTTCAGAGAGGTCATGTTAGTTGTTCCAGGTGCCCTGAGAAAAGAATTAACTGTAGGAGAAAAAGACAATGACATCAAAATAAAAGAGAGAATAATGGAGGGGGGGTGGATATGATGGAAAGCGGAGTTGTGAAGGGGAAAATGGTGGAGGGAGGGAAATATCATGGTTTATTGTCTGTAAGTACAGAAGTTGTCAATAATTAAAAAAAATACCAGGTGTGGTGGCACATGCCTTTAATTACAGCACTTGGAAGGCATAGGCAGGAGGATATCCATGAGTTTGAGGCCACCCTGAGAATACAGAGTGAATTCGATTAGCCTGGGCTAGAGTGAGACCCTACGTTGAAAAACCAAGAAAAACCAAAAATTCAAAAACCAAAAAAATAAAAGGTCACCCCAAGAAAAGTCACAGAGTTACTTGGTTATGAAAATTCTTAGTGGACTAGGGATGTAGCTCAATGGTAAATCATTTGCCTGGCATATAGAAGGGTCTGGGCTTGATCTATAGAATGGAAAATATTGTTATTACATTATATGCAACATATGCAAATTGAATAATTATAGTGAGGATGAAGCTTGTGAGTCATTCAGTTTCATGTGAACTAATAAACTTGGGTGGGAGATATGGAATAAAAAATTAAAGCCAGGTATGGTGGCACATGCCTTTAATCAAAGCATTCAGGAGGCAGAGGTAGAAGGATTACAATGAGTTCAAGGCCACCCAGAGGCTACACAGTGAATTCCAGGTCCGCTTGGGCTACAGCAAAAGTCTACCTCAACAAACCAAAAGAAAAAGTTTATACTCTCTCCCTGGGTTGTAGTACAACTGTAAAAAATATCAGTTTCTGGGCTAGAGAGATGGTGTAGCGATGTAGGCACTTGCCTGTGAAGCCAAAGCACCCAGTTCTGATTCCCAGGACCCACGAAAGCCAGATATACAAAGTGGGCCCATGTGT
>JAEOAD010000158.1:0-71614 GCA_036365145.1 Orientallactaga sibirica | reverse complement strand
AAACTAGTTTAGAAATGAAACGAATCTACTAAGTTGTACATCTTGTTAGATTACACAAACCAGAAAAGTTTGATCTTGCTGCACTCAACCATCTTCGTAGGAAAGCAACTCATTCTCATAATAGACCTAGCTTATTTCACAGTGTACAGTCTTCGGCAATGAAGGTATTTGTTTTCTAAATACACTACTTCAGAAATGAAACGAATCTACTAAGCTGTACAACTTGTTAGATTACACAATCCAGGAAAGTGTCAACTTCCTGCACTCAACCATCTTCATGGGAAAGCAACTCATTCCGAGAACAGGACTAGCTTATTTCATACAGTACAGTGTTCGGCAATGAAGATCTTTTTTTCTAAATAAACTACTTTAGAAATGAAACGAATCTACTAATATGTACATCTTGTTAGATTACACAAACCAGGAAATTATCAACTTGCTGCACTCAACTGTGTTCATAGTAAAGCAACTCATTCCAAGAACAGAACCAGCTTATTACACACAGTACAGTGTTTGGCAATGAAGACCTTTGTTTTCTAAGCAAACTACTTTAGAAATGAAATGAATCTACTAAGTTGTACATCTTGATAGATTACACAAACCAGGAAAGCATCAACTTGCTGCACTCAACCATCTTCGTGGGAAAGCAACTCATTCCGAGAAGAGAACTAGCTTATTTCACACAGTACAGTTTTCTGCAATGAAAATCTTTGTTTTTGAAGCAAACTACTTTAGAAATGAAACGAATTTGCTAAGTTGTACATCTTGTTAGATTACACAAAACAGGAAAGTATCAACTTGCTGCACTCAACAGTCTTCGTGGGAAAGCAACTCATTCTGAGAACAGAACTAGGTTATTTCACAAGTAAATTGCTCAGGAATGAAGATCTTTGTTTTCTAATCAAACTACTTTAGAAATGAAACGAATCTACTAATTTGTACATCTTGTTATATTACACAATACAGGAAAGTATCAAATTCCTGCACTCAACCATCTTTGTGGGAAAGCAACTCATTCCGAGAAATGAACTAGCTTATTTCACACAGTACAGTGTTCATCAATGAAGAACTTTGTTTTCTAAGCAAACTACTTTAGAAATGAAACGAATCTACTAAGTTGTAAATCTTGTTAGATTACACAAACCAGGAAATATCAACTTCCTGCACTCAACCGTCTTCCTAGTAAAGCAACTCATTCTGAGAACAGAACTAGCTTATTTCACACAGTACTGTTTTTGGCAATGAAGATCTTTATTTTTCTAAGCAAACTACTTAAAAATGAAACAAATCTACTAAACTGTACATCTTGTTAGATTAAACAATCCAGGAAAGTGTCAACTTCCTGCACTCAACCTTCTTCTTGGGAAAGCAACTCATTCCGAGAACAGAACTAGCTTATTTCACACAGTACAGTGTTCGGCAATGAAGACCTTTGTTTTCTAAGCAAACTACTTTAGAAATGAAACGAATCTACTAAGTTGTACATCTTGTTAGATTACACAAACCAGGAAAGTATCAACATGCTGCACTCAACCATCTTCGTGGGAAAGCAACTCATTCTGAGAACAGAACTAGCTTATTTCACACAGTACAGTTTTCGCAATGAAGATCTTTTTTTTCTCAGAAAACTACTTTAGAAATGAAACGAATCTTCTAAATTGTACATCTTGTTAGATTACACAAACCAGAAAGTTTCAACTTGCTGCACTCAACCATCTTCGTGGGAAAGCAACTCATTCCGAGAACAGAACTAGCTTATTTAACACAGTACAGTGTTTGGAAATGAAGATCTTTTGTTTTCTAAGCAAACTATTTTAGAAATGAAATGAATCTACTAAGTTGTACATCTTGTTAGATTACACAAACCAGGAAAGTTTGAACTTGCTGAACTCAACCTTCTTCGTAGGAAAGTAACTCATTCCGAGAACAGAACTACCTTATTTCACACAGTACAGTTTTCAACAATGAAGACTTTTGTTTTCTAAGCAAACTACTTTAGAAATGAAACGAATCTACTAAGTTGTACATCTTGTTAGATTACACAAACCAGGAAAATATCAACTTGCTGCACTCAACCGTCTTCTTAGGAAAGCATCTCATTCCGGGAACAGAAATAGCTTATTTCACATGGTAGAGTGTTTGGTAATGAATATCTTTGTTTTCTAAGCAAACTACTTTAGAAATGAAAGAATCTACTAAGTTGTACATCTTGTTAGATTATACAAACCAGGAAAGTATCAACTAGCTGCACTCAACCGTCTTCGAAGGAAAGCAATGTTTTCCGAGAACAGAACCAGCTTATTTCACACTGTACTGTTTTCGGCAATGAAGATCTTTGTTTTTTTAAGCAAACTACTTTAGAAATGAAACGAATCTAAGAAGTTGTCCATCTTGATAGATTACAAAATCCAGGAAAGTTTCACCTTTCTGCACTCAACCGACTTAGTAGGAAAGCAACTCATTCCCAGAACAAAACTAGCTTATTTCACACTGTACAGTGTTCGGCAATGAAGATCTTTGTTTTCTAAGCCAACTACTTCAAAAATGAAAAGAATCTACTACATTGTACATCTTATTAGATTACACAAAGCAGGGATGTATCAACTTTCTGCACTCAACCGTCTTCGTGGGAATGCAACTCATTCCCAGAACAGAACTAGCATATTTCACAAAGTACATTATTCGGAAATGAAGATCTTTCTTTTCTAAGCAAACTACTTTAGAAATGAAACGAATCTACTAAGCTGTACATTTTCTTAGTTTACAGAAACCAGGAAATTATCAACTTGCTGCACTCAACCGTCTTCGTGGGAAAGCAACTCATTCCGAGAACAGAACTAGCTTATTTCACACAATACATTTTTCGGCAATGAAGATCTTTGTTTTCTAAGCAAAGTACTTTAGAAATGAAATGAATCTACTAAGTTGTACATCTTGTTAGATTACACAAACCAGGAACGTTTGATCGTGCTGGAGTCAACCGTCTTGGTAGGAAAGCAACTCATTCCAAGATTAGAACTAGCTTATTTCACAATGTACAGTGTTTGGCAATGGAGATCATTGTTTTCTTATCAAACTACTTTAGAAATGAAACGAATCTACCATGTTGTACATCTTGTTAGATTATACAAACCAGGAAACTATCAACTTGCTTCACTCTACCGTGTTCTTGGGAATGCAACTCATTCCCAGAACAGAACTAGCTTATTTCACAAAGTACAGTGTTTGGCAATGAAGATCTTCGTTTTCTAAAAAAAAACTACTTTAGAAATGAAATGAATCTACTAAGCTGTACATCTTGTTAGATTACACAATCCAGGAAAGTTATCAACTTCCTGCACTCAAACGACTTCGTGGAAAAGCAACTCTTTCCGAGAACAGAACAAGCTTATTTCACATACTACAGTGTTCGAAATGAAGATCTTTGTTTTCTAAGCAAACTACTTTAGAAATGAAACGAATCTACTAAGTTTGTACATCCTTTTAGATTACACAAACCAGGAAAGTTTGATCTTGCTACACTCAACCGTCTTCATAGGAAAGCATGTCATTCCGAGAACAGAAGTAGCTTATTTCACACTGTACAATGTTAGGCAATGAAGATCTTTGTTTTGTAAGCAAAGTACTTTAGAAATGAAACGAATCTACAAGGTTGTACATTTTCTTAGATTACACAATGCAGGAAAGTATCAGCTTCCTACACTCAACCTCATTCTTTGGAAAGCAAGTCACTCCAAGAACGGAATTAACTTATTTCACACAGTACAGTGTTCGGCAATGAAGACTTTTGTTTTCTCAGGAAACTACTTTAGAAATGAAACGAGTCTACTAAGTTGTACATCTTGTTACATTTCACAAACCAGGAAAGTTTGATCTTGCTGCACTCAACCGTCTTTGTAGGAAAGCAACTCATTCCGAGAACAGAACTAGCTTCTTTCACACGGTACAGTGTTCAGAAATGAAGATCTTTGTTTTCTAAGCAAACTACTTAATGAATGAAACGAATCTACTAAGTTGGACATATTGTTAGATTACACATACCAGGAAAGTTTGATCTTGCTGCACTCAACCTTCTTCGTGGGAAAGCAACTCAATCTGACAATCGAACTACCTTATTTCACACAGTACAGTGTTCAGCAATGAAGACTTTGTTTTTTCAAGCAAACTACTTTAGAAATGAAACGAATCTACTAAGTTGTACATCTTGTTAAATTACACAAAACAGGAAAGTATCAACTTGCTGCACTCAACAATCTTCTTGGAAAGCAACTCATTCTGAGAACAGAACTAGCTTATTTCACAAAGTACACAGTGTTCAGCAATGAAGATTTTGTTTTCTAAGCAAACTACTTTAGAAATGAAACGAATCTACTAAGTTTTACATCTTGTTAGATTACACAAACCAGGAAAGTATCAACTTGCTGCACTCAACCATCTTTGTAGAAAAGCAACTCATTCAAGAACAGAACTAGCTTATTTCACACAGTACAGTTTTTCGGCAATGAAGATCTTTGTTTTCTAAGCAAACTACTTTAGAAATGAAAGTAATCTACTAAGTTGTACATCTTGTTAGATTACACAAACCAGGAAAGTTTGATCTTGCTGCACTCAACCTTCTTCATGGGAAAGCAACTCATTCCGAGAATAGAACTAGCTTATTTCACACAGTACAGTGTTCTGCAATGAAGATCTTTGTTTTCTAAGCAAACTACTTTATAAATGAAACGAATCTACTAAGTTGTACATCTTGTTAGATTACACAAACCAGGAAAGTATCAACTTGCTGCACTCAACCGTCTTTGTGGGAATGCAACTCATTCCCAGAACAGAACTAGCTTTTATTTCACAAAGTACAGTATTAGTCAATGAAGATCTTTGTTTTCTAAGCAAACTATTTTAGAAATGAAACTAATCTACTAAGTTGTACATCTTGTTAGATTACACAAACCAGGAAGGTTGAACTTGCTGCACTCAACCGTCTTCATAGTAAAGCAACTTATTCCGAGAACAGAACTAGCTTATTTCACACAGTATAGTTATCAGCCATGAAGATCTTTGTTTTCTAACCAAACTACTTTAGAAATGAAATGAATCTACTAAGTTGTACATCTTGCTAGATTAAACAATCCAGGAAAGTATCAACTTGCTGCACTCAACCTTCTTCGTGGAAAGCAACTCATTTCGAGAACAGAACTAGCTTATTTCACACAGTACAGTCTTCAAAAATGAAGATCTTTTGTTTTTAAGCAAACTACTTTAGAAATGAAACAATTCTACTAAGTTGTACATCTTGTTAGATTACACAAACCAGGAAAGTATGATCTTGCTGCACTCAACAGTCTTCATAGGAAAGCAACTCATTCCGAGAACAGAACTAGCTTATTTCACACTGTACAGTGTTCGCAATGAAGATGTTTGTTTTCAAAGCAAACTACTTTAGAAATGAAAAACGAATCTACTAAGTTGTACATCTTGTTAGATTACACAAACCAGGAAAGTATCAACTTGCTGCACTCAATTGTCTTCTTTGGGAATGCAACTCATTCCAGAGAACAGAACTAGCTTATTTCACAAAGTACAGTGTTTGGAAATGAAGAACTTTGTTTTCTCAGCAACCTATTATAGAAATGAAACGAATCTACTAACTTGTACATCTTGTTAGATTACACAAACCAGGAAAGTTTGATCTTGCTGCACTCAACAGTCTTCGTGGGAAAGCAACTCATTCCGAGAACAGAACTAGCTTATTTCACAATGTACAGTTTTCAGGAATGAAGATCTTTATTTTCTAAGCAAACTGCTTTAGAAATGAAATGAATCTACTAAGTTGTACATCTTGTTAGATTACACAAACCTTGAAAGTATCAACTTGCTGCACTCAACCGTCTTCATGGGAAAGCAACTCATTCCGAGAACAGAACTAGCTTATTTCACACAGTACAGTTTTCAGCAATGAAGATCTTTGTTTTCTAAGCAAACTACTTTAGAAATGAAACGAATCTACTAAGTTGTACATCTTGGTAGATTACAAAATCCAGGAAAGTTTCAACTTGCTGCACTCAACCGTTTTCTTCAGGGGAAAGCAACTCATTCTGAGAAAAGAACTAGCTTATTTCACACAGTACAGGTTTCGGCAATGAACATCTTTGTTTTCTTAAGCAAACTACTTTAGAAATCAAAGGAATCTACTAAGTTGTACATCTTGTTAGATTACACAAACCAGGAAAGTTTGATTTTGCTGCACTCAACAGTCAACGTAGCAAAGCAACTCATTCCGAGAACAGAACTAGCTTATTTCACACTGTACAGTGTTCGAATGAAGATCTTTGTTTTCTAAGCAAACTATTTTTGAAATGAAACGAATCTATTGAGTTGTACATCTACTTAGATTACACAAAACAGGAAAGTATCAACTTGCTGCACTGAACCGTCTTCTTGGAAATGCAACTCATTCCCAGAACAGAACTAGCTTATTTCACAAAGTACAGTGTTAGGCAATGAAGATCTTTGTTTTCAAGCAAACTACTTTAGAAATGAAAGGAATCTACTAATTTGTACATCTTTTTATATTACACAAACCAGTATAAGTTTAATCTTGCTGTACTCAACCATCTTCGTGGGAAAGCAACTCATTCTGAGAACAGAACTAGTTTATTTCACACAGTACAATGTTCAGCAATGAAGACTCATTGTTTTCTAAGCAAACTAGTTTAGAAATGAAACGATTCTACTAAGTTGTACATCTTGTTAGATTACAAAACCAGGAAAGTTTTGATCTTGCTGCACTCAACCGTCTTCATAGGAAAGCATCTCATTCTGAGAACAGAACTAGCTTATTTCACACAGTACAGTGTTCAGCAATGAAGATCTTTGTTTTCTAAGCAAACTACTTTAGAAATGAAACGAATCTACTAAGTTTTACATCTTGTTAGATTACACAAACCAGGAAAGTATCAACTTGCTGCACTGAACCGTCTTCATGCAAAAGCAAATCATTCTGAGAACAGAACTAGCTTATTTCACACTGTACAGTGTTCAGCAATGAAGATCTTTGTTTTCTAAGCAAACTACTTTAAAAATGAAATGAATCCATTAAGTTGTACATCTTGTTAGATTACACAAAGCAGGAAAATACCAACTTGCTGCACTCAACCGTCTTCGTGGGAATGCAACTCATTCCCAGAACAGAACTAGCTTATTTCACACAGTACAGTTCTCGGCAATAAAGATCTTTGTTTTTTAAGCAAACTACTTTAGAAATGAAACGAATCTCCTAAGTTGTACATCTTGTTAGATTACACAAACCAGGAAATTATCAACTTGCTGCACTCAACCGTCTTCGTGGGAAAGCAACTCATTCTGAGAACAGAAATAGCTTATTTCACATAATACATTTTTCGGCAATGAAGATCTTTGTTTTCTAAGCAAAGTACTTTAGAAATGAAACGAATCTACTCAGTTGTACATCTTTTTAGATTACACAAACCAGGAACGTTTGATCTTGCTGGAGTCCACTGTCTTCATAGGAAAGCAACTCATTCCGAGATTAGAACTAGCTTATTTCACATTGTACAGTGTTTGGCAATGCAGATCTTTGTTTTCTTATCAAACTACTTTAGAAATGAAACGAATCTACTATGTTGTACATCTTTTTAGATTACACAAACCAGGATACTATCAACTTGCTGCACTCACCCGTGTTCTTGAGAATGCAACTCATTCCCAGAACAGAACTAGCTTATTTCACAAAGTACAGTTTTCGGCAATGAAGATCTTTGTTTTCTAAGCAAACCACTTTAGAAATGAAACGAATCTACTAAGCTGTACATCTTGTTAGTTTACACAATTCAGGAACGTTATCAACTTCCTGCACTCAACCATCTTCGTGGGAAAGCAACTCATTGAGAGAACAGAACAAGCTTATTTCACATACTACAGTGTTCGCAAATGAAGACCTTTGTGTTCTAAGCAAACTACTTTAGAAATGAAATGAATCTACTAGTTTGTACATCCTTTTAGATTACACAAAAAAGGAAAGTTTGATCTTGCTACACTCAACAGTCTTCGTAGGAAAGCATGTCATTCCGAGAACAGAAGTAGCTTATTTCACACTATACAATGTTAGGCAATGAAGATCTTTGTTTTCTAAGCAAACTACTTTAGAAATGAAACAAATCTACTAAGTTGTACATCTTGTTAGATTACACAATGCAGGAAAGTATCACCTTCCTACACTCAAGCTCCTTCGTGGGAAAGCAACTCATTCCAAGAAAGGAACTAACTTATTTCACACAGTACAGTGTTCGGCAATGAAGTATTGTTTTCTAAGCAAACTACTTTAGAAATGAAACGAGTCTACTAAGTTGTACATCTTGTTACATTTCACAAACCAGGAAAGTTTTATCTTGCTGCACTAAACCGTCTTCGTAGGAAAGCAACTCATTCCGAGAAGAGAACTAGCTTATTTCACACGGTACAGTGTTCGGAAATGAAGATCTTTCTTTTCTAAGCAAACTACTTTAGGATTGAAAAGAATCTACTAAGTTGGACCTATTGTTAGATTACACATACCAGGAATGTTTGATTTTGCTGCACTCAACCTTCTTCGTGGGAAAGCAACTCAACCGATAATCGAACTACCTTATTTCACACAATACAGTGTTCGGCAACGAAGACTTTTGTTTTCTCAGCAAACTTCTTTAGAAATGAAACGAATCTACTAAGCTGTACATCTTCTTAGATTACACAAAACAGGAAAGTATCAAATTCCTTCACTTAACAATCTTCGTGGGAAAGCAACTCCTTCTGAGAACAGAACTAGCTTATTTCACAAAGTACAGTGTTCAGCAATGAAGATCTTTGTTTTCTCATCAAACTACTTTAGAAATGAAATGAATGTACTCATTTTTACATCCTGTTAGATTACACAATCCAGGAAAGTATCAACTTGCTGCACTCAACCGTCTTCGTATAAAAGCAACTCATTCCAAGAACAGAACCAGCTTATTTCACACAGTTCAGTTTTCGCCAATGAAGATCTTTGTTTTCTAAGCAAACTAGTTTAGAAATGACACGAATCTACTAAGTTGTACATCTTGTTAGATTACACAAAGCCAGAAAGTTTGATCTTGCTGCACTCAACCATCTTCATAGGAAAAGCAACTCATTCTCAGAACAGAACTAGCTTATTTCACACAGTACAGTTTCTTGCTGCAATGAAGATCTTTTTTTTTTCAGAAAACACTTTAGAAATGAAACGAATCTACTAAGCTGTACATCTTGTTAGATTACACAAACCAGGAAAGTTTCAACTTGCTGCACTCAACCATCTTCATGGGAAAGCAACTCATTCCGAGAACAGAACTAGCTTATTTCACACAGTACAGTGTTTGGAAATGAAGATCTTTTTTTCTAAATAAACTACTTTAGAAATGAAACGAATCAACTAATTGTACATCTTGTTAGATTACACAAACCAGGAAAGTATCAACTTGCTGCACTCAACTGTGTTCATAGTAAAGCAACTCATTCCAAGAAGAGAACCAGCTTATTACACAGTACAGTGTTTGGCAATGAAGACCTTTGTTTTCTAAGCAAACTACTTTATGAAATGAAATGAATCTACTAAGTTTTACATCTTGTTAGATTACACAAACCAGGAAAGCATCAACTTGCTGCACTCAAACCGTCTTCGTGTGGGAAAGCAACTCATTCCGAGAACAGAACTAGCTTATTTCACACAGTACAGTGTTCTGCAATGAAGATCCTTTGTTTTCTAAGCAAACTGCTTTAGAAATGAAACGAATTTACTAAGTTGTACATCTTGTTAGATTACACAAAACAGGAAAGTATCAACTTGCTGCACTCAACAGTCTTCGTGGGAAAGCAACTCATTCTGAGAACAGAACTAGGTTATTTCACACAGTAAATTGTTCGGCAATGAAGATCTTTGTTTTCTAATCAAACTACTTTAGAAATGAAACGAATCTACTAATTTGTACATCTTGTTATATTACACAAACCAGGAAAGTATCAAATTCCTGCACTCAACCATCTTTGTGGGAAAGCAACTCATTCCGAGAAATGAACTATCTTATTTCACACAGTACAGTGTTCATCAATGAAGAACTTTGTTTTCTAAGCAAACTACTTTAGAAATGAAACGAATCTACTAAGTTGTAAATCTTGTTAGATTACACAAACCAGGAAATATCAACTTTCCTGCACTTAACCGTCTTCCTAGTAAAGCAACTCATTCTGAGAACAGAACTAGCTTATTTCACACAGTACTGTTTTAGGCAATGAAGATCTCTTATTTTCTAAGCAAACTCCTTAAAAATGAAACAAATCTACTAAACTGTACATCTTGTTAGATTAAACAATCCAGGAAAGTGTCAACTTCCTGCACTCAACCTTCTTCTTGGAAAAAGCAACTCATTCCGAGAACAGAACTAGCTTATTTCATACAGTACAGTGTTCAGCAATGAAGACCTCTGTTTTCTAAAAAGCAAACTACTTTAGAAATGAAACGAATCTACTAAGTTGTACATCTTGTTAGATTACACAAACCAGGAAAGTATCAACATGCTGCATTCAACCATCTTCGTAGTAAAGCAACTCATTCCGAACAGAACTAGCTTATTTCACACAGTACAGTTTTCAAAAAAAAAGATCTTTTTTTCTCAGAAAACTACTTTAGAAATGAAACGAATCTTCTAAATTGTACATCTTGTTAGATTACACAAACCCAGAAAGTTTCAACTTGCTGCACTCAACCATCTTCGTAGGAAAGCAACTCATTCCGAGAACAGAACTAGCTTATTTAACAGGGTACAGTGTTTGGAAATGAA
The DNA here is from genome assembly GCA_036365145.1 of Orientallactaga sibirica. NCBI lineage: Eukaryota > Metazoa > Chordata > Mammalia > Rodentia > Dipodidae > Orientallactaga > Orientallactaga sibirica. Next base: position 60,764 of record JAEOAD010000158.1, on the reverse strand, counting down.
GATCGTTTTTTCTAAGCAAACTATTTTAGAAATGAAATGAATCTACTAAAAGTTACACATCCGTTTAGATTACACAAACCAGGAAAGTTTGATCTTGCTGAACTCAACCTTCTTCGTGGGAAAGTAACTCATTCCGAACAGAATCAAACTACCTTTTCACACAGTACAGTTTTGACAATGAAGACTTTTTGTTTTCTAAGCAAACTACTTTAGAAATGAAAAGAATCTACTAAGTTGTACATCTTGTTAGATTACACAAACCAGGAAAATATCAACTTGCTGCACTCAACCATCTTCACAGGAAAGCATCTCATTCCGGAACAGAAATAGCTTATTTCACATGGTAGAGTGTTTGGTAATGAATATCTTTGTTTTCTAAGCAAACTACTTTAGAAATGAAAGAATCTACTAAGTTGTACATCTTGTTAGATTATACAAACCAGGAAAGTATCAACTAGCTGCACTCAACCGTCTTCGAAGGAAAGCAATGTTTTCCGAGAACAGAACCAGCTTATTTCACACTGTACTGTTTTCGGCAATGAAGATCTTTGTTTTTTTAAGCAAACTACTTTAGAAATGAAACGAATCTACGAAGTTGTACATCTTGTTAGATTACACAAACCAGAAGAGTTTGATCTTGCTGCACTCAACATTCTTCGTGGGAAAGCTACTCATTCCGAGAATAGAACTACCTTTTTTCACACAGTACAGTGTTCAGCAATGAAGATCTTTGTTTTCTAAGCAAAGTACCTAAGAAAGGATACGAATCTACTCAGTTGTACATCTTGTTAGGTTACACAAAACATGAAAGTATCAACTTATCGCACTCAACCGTCTTCGTAGCAAAGTAACTCATTCCGCGAACAGAACTAGCTTATTTCACACAGTACAGTGTTCAGCAATGAAGATCTTCTTTTTTTTAAGCAAACTACTTTAGAAATGAAACGAATCTATTAAGTTGTATATCTTTTTTAGATTGCACAAACGAGGAAAGTATCCACTTCACGCACTCAACCATCTTCGTAGTAAACCAACTCATTACAAAACAGAACTAGCTTATTTCACACAGTATAGTCTTCGGCAATGAAGATCTTTGCTTTCTCAGCAAACTATGTTAGAAATGAAATGAATCTACTAAGTTGTACATCTTGTCAGATTACACAAACCTAAAAAGTTTGATCTTGCTGCACTCAACCGTCTTTGTAGGAAAGAATCTCATTCCGAAAACAGAACTAGCTTGTTTCACACTGCACAGTGTTTGGCAAAGAAGATTTTTTTTCTAAGCAAACTATTTAATAATGAAACGAATCTACTAAGTTGTACATATTGTTAGATTACACAAACCAGGCAAGTATCAACATGCTGCACTCATCCGTCTTTGTGGGAAAGCAACTCATTCTGAGAACAGAAATAGCTTATTTCACACAGTACAGTTATCAGTAATGAAGATCTGTGTTATCTAATCAAACTACTTTAGAAAAGAAATGAATCTACTAAGTTGTACATCTTGTTAGATTACGCAAACCAGGGATGTTTGATCTTGCTGCACTCAATGTCTTCATAGGAAAGCATGTCATTCCTAGAACAGAAATAGCTTATTTCACACTGTACAATGTTCGGCAATGAAGTTCTTTGTTTCTAAGCAAACTACTTTAGAAATTAAATGAATCTACTAAGTTGTATATCTTTTTAGATTACACAAACCAGAAAAGTAACAACTTGCTCCACTGAACTGTCTTCGTGGGAAAGCAACTAATTTCCAGAACAGAACTAGCTTATTTCACAAAGTACAGTGTTCGGCAATGAAGATGTTGGTATTCTCAGGAAACTACTTTAGAAATGAAACGAATCTACTAATTTGTACATCTTTTTAGATTACACAATCCAGGAAAGTATCAACTTCCTGACGTCAACGTTCTTCGTGGGAAAGCAACTCATTCCAAGAACGGAACTAGCTTATTTCACACAGTACTGTGTTCGGCAATGAAGACAGTTGTTTTCTAAAAACTACTTTAGCAATTAAATGAATCTACTAAGTTGTACATCTTCTTAGCTCACACAAACCAGGAAAGTTTGATCTTGCTGCACTCAATTGTCTTCGTAGGAAAGCATCCCATTCCGCAATAGAACTAGCTTATTTCACACAGTTCAGTCTTCAGCAATGAAGACCTGTATTTTCTAAGCAAACTACTGTAGAAATGAAAGGAATCTACTAAGTTGTACATCTTTTTAGATTACACAAACCAGGAAAGTATATACTTGCTGCACTCAACTATCTTCCTAGTAAAGCAACTCATTCCAAGAACACAACTAGCTTATTTCCCACACTTCAGTTTCGGCAATGAAGATCTTTGTTATCTAATCAAACTACTTTAGAAATGAAACGAATCTACTAAGTTGTGCATCCTGTTACATTACACAAACTAGGAAAGTATCAACTTGGTACACTCAACTTTCTTCGTGGGAAAGCAACTCATTATCAGAAGAGAACTAGCTTAGTTCACACAGTACAGTGTTCGGCAATGAGGACCTTTGTTTTCTAAGCAAACTACTTTAGAAATGAAACGAATCTACTGTTTTACATCTTGTTCGATTACACAACCCAGGAAACTATCAACTTGCTGCACTCAATTGTCTTCGTGGGAAAGCAACTCATTCCCAGAACAGAACTAGCTTATTTCACAAAGTACAGTGTTCCGCAATGAAGATCTTTGTTTTCTAAGGAAACTAGTTTACAAATGAAACGAATCTACTAAGTTGTACACCTTGTTAGATTTCACAAACCAGGAAAATATCAACTTGCTGCACTCAACTGTCTTCATGGGAAAGCTAGTCATTCTGAGAACAGAACTAGCTTATTTCACACAGTACATTGTTCGGCAATGAAGATCATAGTTTTCTAAGCAAACTAGTTTAGAAATGAAACAAATCTACTAAGTTGTATATCTTGTTAGATTTCACAAACCAGGAAAGTATCAACTTGCTGCACTCAACTGTCTTCATGGGAAAGCTAGTCATTCTGAGAACGAAACTAGCTTAGTTCACACAGTACAGTGTTTGGCTATGAATACCTTTGTTTTCTAAGCAAACTGCTTTAGAAATCAAACGAATCTACTAAGTTGTACATCTTTTTAGATTACACAATCTAGGAAAGTATCAACTTCCTGACCACAACCTTCTTCGTGGGAAAGGAACTCATTCCAAGAACGGAACTAGCTTACTTCACACAGTACAGTGTTCAGCAATGAAGACCATTGTTTTCTAAAAATTACTTTAGAAATTAAATGAATCTACTAAGTTTTACATCTTGTTTGCTTACACAAACCAGGAAAGGTTGATCTTGTTGCACTCAACCGTCTTCATAGGAAAGCAACTCATTCCGAGAACAGAACTAGCTTTTTTCATAGGGTACAGTTTTCGGTAATGAAGATCTTTGTTTTCTAAGCAAACTAATTTAGAATTGAAACGAATCTACTAAGTTGTACATCTCCTCACACTACACAAACCAGGAAAGTTTGATCTTGCTGCACTCAACCTTCCTTGTAGGAAAGCATCTCATTCCGAGAACAGAAGTAGCTTATTTCACAATCTACACTTTTCGGTAATGAAGATCTTTCTATTCTAAGCAAACTGCTTTAGAAATTAAACGAATCCACTAAGATGTACATCTTCTTACATTACACAAACCAGGAGAGTATCAACTTGCTGCACTCAATCGTCTTCATAGGAAACAACTCATTCCACGAACAGAACTAGCTTATTTCACACAGTACAGTGTTTGGCAATGAAGACCTTTGATTTCTAAGCAAACTACTTTAGAAATGAAACGAATCTAGTAAGTTTTACGTCTTGTTAGATTACACAAACAAGCAAAGTATCAACTTGCTGTGCTCAACCATCTTCATGGGAAAGCAACTCATTCCGAGAACAGAACTAGCTTATTTCTCAATGTACAGTGTTTGGAAAAGAAGATCTTTGTTTTCTAAGCAAACTACTTTAGAAATGAAACGAATCTACTAAGTTGTACATCTTGTTAGATTACACAAACCAGGAAAGTATAAGCTTCCTGCACTCAACCGTCTTCGTAGGAAAGCTACTCACTCTGAGAACAGAACTAACTTATTTCACAAGGTACAGTGTACGGAAATGAAGATCTTTGTTTTCTAAGCAAACTGCTTTAGAAATGAAAAGAATCTACTAAGTTGTACATCTTGTTAGATTACACAAACCAGGAAAGTATCAACTTGCTGCACTCGACCGTCTTCGTAGTAAAGCAACTCATTCCAGGAACTGAACTAGCTTATTTCACACAGTACAGTTTTCGGGAATGAAGAACTTTGTTTTTTAAGCAAACTACTTTAGAAATGAAATTAATCTACTAAGTTGTATATCTTCATACATTACACAAATCAGGAAAGTTTGATCTTGCTGCATTCAATCGTCTTCGTAGGAACGCATCTCATTCCATGAACAGAACTAGCTTATTTCACACAGTACAGTTTTCAGCAATGAAGATCTTTGTTTTCTGAACAAACTACTTTAGAAATAAAACGAATCTACTAAGTTTTACCTCTTCTTAGATTACACAAACCAGGAAAGTATCAACTTGCTGCACTCAACCGTCTTCGTAGTAAAGCAACTCATTCTGAGAACAGAACTAGCTTATTTCACACAGTACAGTTTTCGGCAATGAAGATCTTTGTCTTTTAAGCCAACTACTTTAGAAATGAAAAGAATCTACTAACTTGTACATCTTGTTAGATTACACAAATCAGGAAAGTTTGATCTTGCTGCACTCAACCATCTTTGTAGGAAAACAACTCATTCCAAGAACAGAACTAGCTTATTTCAACACAGTACAGTTTTTTTCGCAATGAAGATCTTTGTTTTCTAAACAAACTACTTTAGAAATGAAATGAATGTACTAAGTTGAACATCTTGTTAGATTACACAAAGCAGGAAAGTTTCAACTTGCTGCACTCAACAGTCTTCATGGGAAAGCAACTCATTCCAGAACAGAACTAGCTTATTTCACACAGTACAGTTTTTGGCAATGAAGATCTTTGTTTTCTAAGCAAACTACTTTAGAAATGAAATGAACCTACTAAGTTGTACATCTTGTTAGATTACACAAACCAGGAAAGTTTGATCTTGCTGCACTCAACAGTCTTCGTAGTAAAACAACTCATTCCGAGAACAAAACTAGCTTATTTCACACAGTACAGTGTTTGGCAATGAAGACCTTTGTTTTCTAAGCAAACTACTTTAGAAATGAAATGAATCTACTAAGTTGTACATCTTGTAGATTACACAAAACCAGAAATGTTTGAACTTGCTGCACTCAACTGTCTTCGTAGTAAAAGCTACTCATTCTGAGAACAGAACTAGCTTATTTCACATGGTACAGTGTTCGGAAATGAAGATCTTTGTTTTCTAAGCAAACTGCTTTAGAAATGAAACGAATCTACTAAGTTTTACATCTTGTTAAATTACACAAACCAGGAAAGTATCAACTTGCTGCACTCAACCGTCTTTGTAGTAAAGCAACTCATTCCAAAGAACAGAAACTAGCTTATTTCACACAGTACAGTTTTTTGGCAATGAAGATCTTTGTTTTTAAAACAAACTACTTTAGAAATGAAATGAATCTACTAAGTTGTACATCTTGTTAGATTACACAAATCAGGAAAGTTTGATCTTGCTGCATTCAACTGTCTTCATAAGAACGCATCTCATTCCATGTAAAGAACTAGCTTATTTCACACAGTTCAGTTTTTGGCAATGAAGATCTTTGTTTTCTGAACAAACTACTTTAGAAATGAAACCAATGTACTAAGTTGTACATCTTGTTAGCTTACACAAAGCAGGAAAGTTTCAACTTGCTGCACTCAACCGTCTTTGTAGGAAAACAACTCATTCCGAGTACAGAATTAGCTTATTTCAACAATACAGTTTTCGGGAATGAAGATATTTGTTTTCTAATCAAACTAATGTAGAAATGAAACGAATCTACTAAGTTGAACATCTTCTCAGATTACACAAACCAGGAAAGTTTGATGTTACTGCACTCAATCGTCTTTGTAGGAAAGCATCTCATTCCGAGAACAGAACTAGCTTATTTCACACAGTACAGTTTTGGCAATGAAGATCTTTGTTTTCTAAGCAAACTACTGTAGAAATGAAACGAACCTACTAAATTGTACATCTTGTTAGATTACACAAACTAGGAAAGTTTGAACTTGCTGCACTCAACAGTCTTCGTGGGAAAGCAACTCATTCCGAGAACAGAACTAGCTTATTTCACACAGTACAGTGTTTGGCAATGAAGATCTTTGATTTCTAAGCAAACTGCTTTAGAAATGAAATGATTCTACTAAATTGTACATCTTGTTAGATTACACAAACCAGGAATGTTTGAACTTGCTGCACTCAACTGTCTTCGTAGGAAAGCAACTCATTCTGAGAACAGAACTACCTTATTTCACATGGTACAGTGTTCAGAAATGAAGATCTTTATTTTCTAAGCAAACTGCTTTAGAAATGAAACGAATCTACTAAGTTTTACATCTTGTTAGATTATACAAACCAGGAAAGTATCAACCTGCTGCACTCAACCGTCTTCGTAGTAAAGCAACTCATTCTGAAAACAGAACTAGCTTATTTCACACAGTACAGTTTTCAGCAATGAAGATCTTTGTTTTCTAAGCAAACTACTTTAGAAATGAAACGAATCTACTAACTTGTACATCTTGTTAGATTACACAAATCAGGAAAGTTTGATCTTGCTGCACTCAACCGTCTTCATAGGAATGCATCTCATTCCACGATCAGAACTAGCTTATTTCACACAGTACAGTTTTCGGCAATGAAGATCTTTGTTTTCTGAACAAACTACTTTAGAAATGAAACGAATCTACTAAGTTGTACATCTTGTTAGATTACACAAAGCAGGAAAGTTTCAACTTGCTGCACTCAACTGTCTTCGTAGGGAAAGCAACTCATTCCGTGAACAAAACTAGCTTATTTCACACAGTACAGTTTTTTTTCTAAACAAACTACTTTAGATATGAAGACCTTTGTTTTCTAAGCAAACTACTTTAGAAATGAAATGAATCTACTAAGTTTTACACCTTGTTAGATTACACAAACCAGGAATGTTTGAACTTGCTGCACTCAACCGTCTTCGTACGAAAGCTATTCTTTCTGAAAAGAGAACTAGCTTATTTCACACGGTACAGTGTACGGAAATGAAGATCTTTGTTTTCTAAGCAAACTGCTTTAAAAATGAAACGAATCTACTAACCTTTACATCTTGTTAGATTACACAAACCAGGAAAGTATCAACTTGCTGCACTCAACCGTCTTCGTAGTAAAGCAACTCATTCCGAGAACAGAACTATCTTATTTCACACAGTTCAGTTTCGGCAAAGAAGACCTTTGTTTTCTAAGCAAACTACTTAAAAATGAAATGAATCTACTAACTTGTACATCTTGTTAGATTACACAAACCAGGAATGTTTGAACTTGCTGCACTCAACCGTCTTCGTACGAAAGCAATTCATTCTGAGAAGAGAACTAGCTTATTTCACACGGTACAATGCATGGAAATGAAGATCTTTGTTTTCTAAGCAAACTGTTTTAAAAATGAAACGAATCTACTAAGTTTTACATCTTGTTAGATTACACTAAAAGGTAAAATATCTACTTCTCACTCAACCATCTTTATGGGAAAGCAACACATTCCAAGAACAGAACTAACTTGTTTCACAGAGTACAGTGTTCGTCAATGAAGACCTTTGTTTTCTAAGCAAACAACTTTAGAAATGAAACTAATCTACTAATATGTACATCTTGTTAGATTACACAAACCAGGAAAGTATCAACTTCCTGCACTCAACCATCTGCATGGGAAAGAAACTCATTCTGAGAACAGGAGAAGCTTATTTCACACAGTACAGTGTTCAGAAATGAAGACCTTTGTTTTCTAAGTAAACTACCTTAGAAATGAAATGAATCTACTAAGTTGTACATCTTGTTATATTACATAAACCAGGAGAGTATCAACTTGCTGCACTCAGCCGTCTTTGTGCTAAAGGAACTCATTCCCAGAACAGAACTAGCTTATTTCACACAGTACAGTTTTAGGAAATGAAGACATTTGTTTTCTAAGCAAACTACTTAAGAAATGAAACGATTCTACTAAGTTGTACATCTTGTTAGGTTACACAATCCAAGAAAGTTTCAACTTGCTGCACTGAACCATCTTCGTAAGAAAGCAACTCATTCCGAGAATAGAAGTAGCTTATTTCACATGGGACAGTGTTCTGAAATGAAGATATTTGTTTTCTAAGCAAAATACATTACAAATTAAAAGAATCTATTAAGTTGTATATCTGGTTAGATTACACAAACCAGGAAAGTATCAACTTCCCACACTCAACCATCTTCATGGGAAAGCAACTCATTCCGAGAACAGAACTAGCTTATTTCACAGCACAGTGTTTGGCAATGAAGACCTTTGTTTTCTAAGCAAACTACCTTAGAAATGAAACGAATCTACTAAGATATACATCTTGTTAGATTACACAACCCACAAGAGTATCAACTTGGTGCACTCAACCATCTTCATAGTAAAGCAAGTCATTCCAAGAACACAACTAGCTGAGTAGAGTCAGCCAAGTAAAGGATAGAAATTCAGAACTGGAAGACAAAACAGAGGAAACAGTTCGTGAGTCCAGAAACTTCAACAAGTTCAAAAATTATTGTGAACAGAACATGAGGGAAATGTTTGATACCCTGAAGCGTCCAAACATTAGGATCATGGGCATACCAGAGGGGGAAGAAACACAGACTAAAGGAATGGAAAGCTTATTCAACAAAATAATTGAAGAAAACTTTCCCACTCTCTCAAGAGAAAAATCCCATCAAGCTACAAGAAGCTACGAGAACTCCAAACATACTGGACCAAAGGAGAAATTCTCCAAGACACATTATCTTTAAGACTCTAAACATCAAGCACAAAGAGAAAATCCTAAAAGCAGCCAGGGAAAAACAACACATTACATATAAAGGGAACCCCATTAGAATTACCTCAGATTTCTCAATGGAAACTCCAAAAGCCAGAAGGGCCTGAAATGGAACACTGCAAACTCTAAGAACCCATGGTTTCCAGCCACAGCTACTCTATCCAGCAAAAGTATCCCTCATAATAGATGGTGAAAGAAAAACATTCCATGATAAAACTCATCTCTACAAATATATGAACACAAAGCCAAACCTACAGAAAGTACTTCAGGGAATTTTTCACACAGAAGAAACAAATAACCAATCTCAAGAGCCCTCAAGAAGCAGTCCACATTAACCCCTTACCCCTCCAAAAAAAACCCCACAAAGATCACAACCCACTTCAATATGGCTGGTATTAAATCAAACCTCAAACTAATATCTCTGAACATTAATGGCCTCTATTCACCCATCAAAAGACATAAGCTAACAGGGTGGATCAGAAAACTGGACCCCTCAATCTGCTGTCTTCAAGAAACCCACCTCACCACTAAAGACAGACACCTCCTTAGGGTGAGAGGGTGGAAAATGATATTCCAAGCAAACACATATATGAAAAAAGCAGGCGTAGCTATACTTATATCAGATAAAATAGACTTCAAACCAAAATTAACCAAAAAAAGACAAAGAAAGGCCACTTCTTACTTATCAAGGAACAATCCAACAAGAGGACATCACAATCATCAATATTTATGCACCAAACACAGGTGCACCACAATTCATAAAGCAAAATCTACTTGGCAACAAAACAGAAATAAACACCAACACCATCATAGTCGGGGACTTCAATACTCCACTATCAACAATGGATAGATCATCCAAACAGAAAATTAATAGAGAAGTAAGAGAGCTCAACAACACCATAGAGCAACTAGACCTAACAGATGTATATAGAACATTCCACCCAAAATCTACAGATTATAAATTCTTCTCAGCAGCACATGGAACCTTCCCTAAAATAGATCATGTACTGGGCCACAAAGCCTGCCTCCATACTTTCAAGAAAATTGATGTAATTTCCTGCATGATATCAGAACACAATGCTGTAATGCTAGAAATTAACAACAAAAAGTACACCAGGAATCCCTCTACCTCCTGGAAATTGAACAACACACTTTTAAACAACAAATGGGTTGTGGATGAAATAAAGAATGAAATTGCAAAATTTCTAGAACTCAATGACAATGAGAACACATCATACCAAAACTTGTGGGACACAATGAAGGCAGTCCTTAGGGGAAAAATCATAGCACTAAATGTCATCATAAGAAAAATAGAAAGATCCTAAATCAATAACCTGACCATTCACCTAAAAGCATTGGAAAAGCTAGAAGAAGCCAACCCAAAAATTTCCAGATGGAAAGAAATAATTAAAATCAGAGCAGAAATTAATGAATTGGAAACTAAGAGGACAATTTAAAAAATTGACGAAACAAAGAGCTGGTTCTTCGAAAAAATTAACAAGATTGATACACCCCTGGCCAATTTGATCAAACAGAAAAAAGAAACACTTCAAATCAACAAAATTAGAAATGAAAAGGGAGAGATCACAACAGACATGAGCAAAATAGGAAGAGTTATTAGGACTTATTTTAAAAACCTCTACTCCATAAAACAGGAAATTATGGAGGAAATGGATCAATTCCTAGACACATGCCACCTACCAAAGCTAAGCCCAGAGCAGATTAATTTCCTAAACAAACCCATCACACCCTTCGAGATAGAAGAGGTAATCAAACAACTCCCTAAAAGAAGAGTGCAGGACCAGATGGTTTCTCAGCAGAATTCTACCAAACCTTCATGGAAGAACTGAAACCAATTCTTCTCAAAGTCTGCCACACAATAGGAGAACAGGGAGAGATCCCTAACTCTTTTTATGAAGCCAGTATCACCCTAATTCCAAAACCAGGCAGGGATGCCACAAGAAAGGAAAATTATAGGCCCATTTCTCTGATGAACATAGACGCAAAGATCCTGAACAAAATTCTTGCAAACCGAATTCAACAGTACATCAAAAGCACTATCCACCTTGATCAAGTAGGCTTCATCCCTGGAACGCAGGGGTGGTTCAACATACGGAAATCTGTCAATGTAATACACCACATAAACAAGCTTAAACACAAAAACCACATGATCATTTCGATAGATGCAGAAAAGGCCTCTGACAAAATACAACATCACTTCATGATCAAAACATTGGAGAGAATAGGTATGGACGGCCCTTATCTCAACATAATAAAGGTTATATATAAAGCAACTAAAGCCCAAGTAATTCTTAATGGGGAGAGACTGAAGGAATTCCCATTGAGGTCAGGAACAAGGCAGGGGTGTCCACTCTCACCTCTGCTCTTCAACATAGTGCTAGAAGTATTAGCTCAAGCAATAAGACAGGAGAAAGAAATCAAAGGGATACAAATTGAAAAGGAAGAAGTTAAGTTAGCCCTATTCGCAGATGACATGATTCTATACATAAGTGACCCGAGAACTTCCATCCCAAAACTCTTAAAGGTGATGATTAGCACCTTCAGCAAAGTAGCAGGATACAAAATCAATGCACAGAAATCAGTAGCTTTTTGTATGCAAAGGAAAAGAGACAGAAAAAGAAATAACTAACATCGTCCCATTTTCAATTGCAACAAAGAAAATAAAAATACCTTTGGAATACCATTAACTAAGGAAGTGAAAGACCTATACAATGAAAACATAAAATCTCTCAAAAAAGAAATTGAGGAGGTCCTACAAAAATGGAAAGACCTCCCATGCCCCTGGATTGGTAGAATTAACATTATGAAAATGGCAATTTTACCAAAAACACTTTATAGATTCAATGCAATGCCGATAAAAATCCCAACTTCCTTCTTCAATGAGATAGAAAAAAAGTATCTCAAAATTCATATGGAAATGCAGAAGGCCTCGGATATCCAAGCTCATCCTCAGCAAAAGAAACACCTCTGGAGGCATCACCATACATGATCTAAAGTTATACTACAAAGCCATTGTAATAAAAACAACCTGGTACTGGCACAAAAACATGGATATAGACCAATGGAACAGAATTGAAGACCCAGACTTTGGGTCAAGAAACTACAACTACTTGATATTTGACAAAGGCCCTAGCAATGTAGAATGGAAAAAGGACAGAATCTTCAACAAATGGTGCTGGACAAACTCGACAACCATATGTAGGAAAATGAAACTCGACCCACACATCTCTCCATGCACAAAAATTAAGTCCAAATGGATAAAAGACCTTAATATAAAACCAGAAACTCTGCTACTACTGGGAGAAAAAATAGGAGGAACCTTCCACGATATAGGAGTGGGAAAAGATTTCCTGAACAAAACCTCAGCAGCTCAGGAAATTAAACAATCACTCAACCATTGGGATCTCATGAAGCTGAAAAGCTTTTTCACTGACAAAAATATTACAACCAAAGCCAGCAGAATACCCACAGAATGGGAGAAAATTTTCACCAGCTATACAACTGACAAAGGCATAATTTCTAGAATCTACAAAGAACTCCAAAACCTAAACAATAAATCACCAAACAACCCACTCACAAAGTGGGGCAGAGAACTGCACAAGGAGTTCTCAGAGGAAGAAATACAAATAGCAAACACACATTTAAGAAAATGTTCAACATCCCTAATCATCAGGGAAATGCAAATTAAAAAAACTATGAGATTCCACCTTACCCCAGTAAGGATGGCTAACATTAAAAAAACAATGAAAACAAATGCTGGCTAGGCTGCGGAGAAATAGGAACAAGTCTTCACTGTTGGTGGGAATGTAAAATGGTTCAACCACTATGGACAGCAATATGGAGACTATTGAAAAGGATGACCATAGACTTACCAATGGATCCAGTTATTCCCTTATTGGGCATTTCCCCTAAAGGCCCCAAGCCTCAGATCAGAAACATTTGTTCAACCATGTTTATAGCTGCTCAATTCATAATAGCAAAGACCTGGAATCAACCCAGGTGTCCATCACTAGATGAATGGATAACAAAGATGTGGTATATCTATACTATGGAATTCTACATAGCAGTAAGGAAAGATGAAATAAGGAAATTTGAAAAAAATGGTCAAACATGGAACAGATCATCCTCAGTGAGCTCACCCAAGCACAAAAAGATAATCGTCGCATGGTCTCATTTATCTGTAGCCCCTAACCGGATTCCACGTGACATGTGGCCAAACCTAATAAACACTCTGGGGACAAGAAAAGAAGGAGGGTGGGATAGAGTGAGGGTAAAGGTGGGAGGGAATGAGAGGGTGGGAGGAAGGACAAGGGGGGATACAAATTGGGACCCAAAAGGGAAAAATACTACAAAACCCTGTACTCTGAACAACAGGCTAAAACAGTGATCCTTCAGCAGGCCTATAGAGGGAATACTCGAACCACAGGAACCTGGAGAGAACATGATGAAGGCCAACTTTAATCTTGTCCTGCTTCTCTTTCTCTTCTCTCTCCCTCCCTCCCTCTCTCTCTCTCTTTCTCTCTCTCTCTCTCTCCCTCTCCTCTCTATACTCACTTTCTCTTTTACATTATATATCATTTTCCTCCCTCACCTTCCTAGGTGCAGACTTATAACTCCCAGTGCCAGCAGGGGGTTAACTTCCACAATGAGCTGTTGATCTGAAACACCTACAAGGTTCCCCAAAAAAGACAGACTTCGGTCAGAGTACTTGGTGACCCACCAAAGGTTAATGGTAAGACCCTACTGTTGAAGACAGCATACATGTGTGAGACCAAACACAGAGAGAGACCTGGCCAGAATATGGAAGAAGGTCAGTCCCAGACAGTTAGCTAGTCTAGTACCAGAGGGTGCTACACGAGCAACTGGGGGAAAATGTCTGACATTGATCCAAACAACTTGCAGTCTAAGATACCCAGCAGGAAACAATCTGACGTAATGCTCATACAAGTGCAGTAGTGGCAAACAGCCATGGTGGGTAACCAACTGCTCTTGATTTGGCTAATAAATCCATTCAGTGGAATGGAACTCATTGCTGGAACTGGGAAATAAATCAAAGCCATGTACAAAAAATGAGCTCAGTCTCCAAGATCTAGAGGCCACCAAATGTGGGCTAGAAGAGAGCCAATGCATATAAAGTTCCCTCCAAAACATATATAGTTATCCCTTCTATCTAATACTAACTTCTCTCTCCGCTGGAGAATTTGCTTATCTCTTTTCAGGTGGACAACGAACCTGAAGGGAGGATCAGCTAACCACACCTCACCAGCTGAAACCATAGAACAACGCAGGGGAAGGGCAAAAATACAGCGCTCAAGACAATCACAACACCAGAAAAAGGCTGAAGGAGATAAACACAGAGAACATCCAGCTCCAACTAAGCCAGATATCCAGAGACACAGAGGCTCCCAAAACCTCATCAAGGAAGCAGAACTAAAATGACCCCAATGTGGCTCAGGGAAACTCGTGGAAGAGGGGACGGAAAGATTGTTAGAGTCACAAGTTGGGGCATTATGCACATAGGTTGGGGCCTATCTACCAGAACTCTTGAGCAAACTCACAATGCACGATCCACATTCCCCATTGATGAGAGCCCCTTTGAAAGTGGGAGGACGGGGAGGAGGACAATGGAAACAATACTATGAATGTAAAATCAGAATAATATAAATAAAAATATATATTTATTAAAAAAAAAAACACAACTAGCTTATTTCCCACACTTGAGTTTTGGCAATAAAGATCTTTGTTATCTAATCAAACTACTTTAGAAATGAAACGAATCTACTATGTTGTACATCCTGTTACATTACACAAACCAGGAAATTATCATCTGCCTACACTCAACCTTCTTCGTGGGAAAGCAACTCATTATCAGAAGAGAACTAGCTTATTTCACACAGTACAGTATTTGGCAATGAAGACCTTTGTTTTCTAAGCAAACTACTTTAGAAATGAAATGAATGTACTACGTTGTACATCTTGTTAGATTACACAATCCAGGAAAGTTTGATCTTGCTGCACTCAACCGTTTTGTAGGAACGCATCTCATTCCGAGAACAGAACTAGGTTAATTCACAAAGTACAGTGTTTGGCAATGAAGATCTTTGTTTTCTAAGCAAACTACCTTAAAATTGAAAGAAATCTATTAAGCTGTACATCTTGTTAAATTACACAATCCAGGAAAGTGAAAACTTCCTGTTCTCAACCATCTTCGTGGGACAGCAACTCATTCCGAGAACAGAACTAGCTTATTTCACACAGTACAGTGTTCGGCAATAAAGACCTTTGTTTTTTAAGCAAAATACTTTAGAAATGAAACGAATCTACTAGGTTGTACATCTTGTTAGATTACAAAAACCAAGAAAGTATCAACTTGCTGCACTTAACCGTCTTCGTAGGAAAGCAACTCATCCTGAGAACAGAAGTAGCTTATTTCACACAGAACAGTTTTCAGCAATGAATATCTTTGTTTTCTAAGCAAACTACTTTAGAAATGAAACTAATATCCTAAGATGTACATCTTGTTAGATTACACAAAGCGGGAAAGTATCAACTTGCTGCACTCAACCGTCTGCGTGGGAAAGCAACTCATTCTGAAAACAGAACTAGCTTATTTCACACAGTACAGTTTTAGGCAATGAAGATCTTTGTTTTCTCACCAAACTACTTTAGAAATGAAACGAATCTACTAAGTTGTACACTTGTTAGGTTACACAATCCAGGAAAGTTTCAACTTGCTGCACTCAACCGTCTTCGTAGGAAAGCAATTCATTCCGAGAATAGAACTAGCTTATTTCACACAGGACAGTGTTCGGCAATGAAGATCTTTGTTTTCTAAGCAAACTGCTTTAGAAATGAAACGAATCTACTAAGTTGTACATCTTCTCAGATTACCAAAACCAGGAAAGTTTGATCTTGCTGCACTCAACCGTCTTTGTAGGAAAGCATATCATTCCGAGAACAAAACTAGCTTATTTCACACTGTACAGTGTTTGGCAGTGAAGATTTTGTTTTCTAAGCAAACTACTTTAGAAATGAAAAGAATCTACTAAGTTGTACATCATTTTAGACTACACAAATCAGGAAAGTATCACCTTCCCGCACTCAACCGGCTTCAGGGGAAAGCAACTCATTCCGAGAACAGAACTAGCTTATTTCACACAGTACAGTGTTCGGCAATGAAGACCTTTGTTTTCTAAGCAAACTACTTTAGAAATGTAACGATTCTACTAAGATATACATCATAATACATTACACAAACCAGTAAAGTATCAACTTGCTCCACTCAACCGTCTTCGTGGGAAAGCAACTCATTCTGAGAACAGAACTAGGTTATATCACAAAGTACAGTGTTCGGCAGTGAAGATCTTTGTTTTCTCAGCAAACTACTTTAGAAATGAAGCGAATCTACTAAGTTGTACATCTTGTTAGATTACACAATCCAGGAAAGTATCAATTTCCGCACTAAACCATCTTCCTGGGAAAAAAACTCATTCCGAGAACAGAACCAGCTTATTTCACACTGTACAATCCTCGGCAATGAAGATCTTTTCTTTCTAAGCAAACTACTTTAGAAATGAAACGAATGTACTAAGTTGTACACCTTGTTAGAATACAAAAACTGGGAAAGTATCAACTTGCTGAACTCAACCATCTTGGTGGGAAAGCAACTCATTCCGAGAACAGAAATAGCTTATTTCACAAAGTACAGTGTTCGGAAAAGAAGATCTTTGTTTTCTAAGAAAACTACTTAAGAAATTAAACGAGTCTACTAAGTTGTACATCTTTTTACATTACACAAACCAGGAATGTATTAACTTCTGGCACTCAACCTTCTTCGTGGGAAAGCAACTCATTCCCAGAACAGAACTAGCTTATTTCACACAGTACAGTCTTCTGCAAAGAAGACCTTTGTTTATTTAGCAAACTACATTAAAAATGAAACGAATCTACTAAGTTTTAGATCTTGTTAGAATACATAAACCAGGAAAGTATCAACTTTCTGCACTCAACCGTCTTCGTAAGTAAAGCAACTCATTCCTCAAACAGAACTAGCTTATTTCACACAGTTCAGTTCTCGGCAATGAAGATCTTTGTTTTCTAATCAAATACTTTAGAAATGAAATGAACCTACTAAATTGTACATCTTCTTAGATTACACAAACCAGGAAAGTTTGATCTACTGCACTCAACCGTCTTCATAGGAAAGCAACTCATTCTGAGAACAGAACTAAATTATTTCACACAGTACAGTGTTCAGCAATGAAGACCTTTGTTTTCTAAGCAAACTACTTTAGAAATGAAATGAATCTACTAATTTGTACATCTTGTTAGATCACACAAACCAGGAAAGGTTGATCTTGCTGCACTCAAATGTCTTCGTAGGAAAGCATGTCATTACGAGAACAGAACTAGCTTATTTCACTCTGTACTATGTTTGGCACAGAAGATCTTCATTTTCTAAGCAAACTACTTTAGAAATGAAACAAATCTACTAAATTGTATATCTTGTTAGATTACACAAACCAGGAATGTTTGATCTTGCTGCACTCAACCGTCTTCGTAGGAAAGCAAATCATTCCAAGAACAGAACTAGCTTATTTAACCAGTACAGTTTTCAGCAATGAACATCTTTGTTTTCTAAGCAAACTACTTTAGAAATGAAACGAAATCTACTAAGTTGTACATCTTGTTAGATTACACAACCAGGAAAGTTTGATCTACTGCACTCAACCGTCTTCATAGGAAAGCAACTCATTCCGAGAACAGAACTAGCTTATTTCACACTGTACAGTGTTCGGCAATGAAGATCTTTGTTTTCTAAGCAAACTACCTTAAAATTCAAAGAAATCTACTAAGCTGTACATCTTGTTAAATTACACAATCCAGGAAAGTGAAAACTTCCTGTACTCAACCATCTTCGTGAGACCGCAACTCATTCCGAGAACAGAACTAGCTTATTTCACACAGTACAGTGTTCGGCAATAAAGACCGTTGTTTTCTAAGCAAAATACTTTAGAAATGAAATGAATCTACTAGGTTGTGCATCTTGTTAGATTTCAAAAACCAGGAAAGTATCAACTTGCTGCACTTAACCGTCTTCGTAGTAAAGCAACCCATTCTGAGAACAGAAGTAGCTTATTTCACACAAAACAGTTTTCAGCAATGAATATCTTTGTTTTTTAAGCAAACTACTTTAGAAATGAAACGAATATCCTAAGATGTACATCTTGTTAGATTACACAAAGCGGGAAAGTATAAACTTGCTGCACTCAACCGTCTTCGTGGGAAAGGAACTCATTCCAAGAACAGAACTACCTTATTTCACACAGTACAGTTTTAGGCAATGAAGATCTTTGTTTTCTCACCAAACTACTTTAGAAATGAAAATAATCTACTAAGTTATACATCTTGTTAGGTTACACAATCCAGGAAAGTATCAACTTGCTGCACTGAACCGTATTCGTGGGAAAGTAACAAAACTAGCTTATATCACCTTCCTTCACTCAATCTTCTTCATGGGAAAGCAATTTATTCCAAGAACGGAACTAGCTTATTTCACACAGTACAGTGTTTCCCAATGAAGAACTTTGATTTCTAAGCAAACTACTTTAGAAATGAAATGAATCTACTAAGTTGCACATCTTGTTCGATTACACAAAACAGGAAAGTTTGATCTTGCTCCACTCAACCGTCTTTGTAGGAAAGCATCTCATTCCGCAAACTGAACTAGCGTATTTCACAGAGTACAGTGTTCGACAATGAAGAAATTTGTTTTCTAAGCAAACTACTTTAGAAATGAAACGAATCTACTAAGTTGTACATTGTTAGATTACACAAGCCAGGAAAGTATCAACTTGCTGCACTCAACCATCTTCGTGGGAATGCAACTCATTCTGAGAACAGAACGATCTTACTTCACACAGTTCATTTTTCGGCAATGAAGATCTTTGTTTTGTAAGCAAACTACTTTAGAAATGAAATGAATCTACTAAGTTGTATATCTTTTTAGATTACACAATCCAGGAAAGTATCAACTTCGTGACCTCAACCTTCTTCGTGGGAATGCAACTCATTCCAAGGACAGAAGTAGCTTATTTCACACAGTACAGGGTTCGGCAATGAAGACCTTTGTTTTCTAAGCAAATTACTTTAGAAATTAAACGAATCTACTAAGTTGTACATCTTGTTTGCTTACACAAACCAGGAATGTTTGATCTTGCTACACTCCACCGTCTTTGTAGGAAAGCATCTCATTCCGCGAACAGAACTAGTTTATTTCACAGAGTACAGTGTTCAGCAATGAAGATCTTTGTTTTCTAAGTAAACTACTTTAGAAATGAAATGAATCTACTAAGTTGTATATCTTGTTAGATTACACAAACCAGGAAAGTATCAACTTTCTGCAGTCAACCGTCTTTGTAGGAAAGCAACTCATTCCCAGAACAGAACTAGCTTATTTCACACAGTAGAGTGTTTGACAATGAAGACCCTTGTTTTCTAAACAACTACTTTAGAAAGGAAACGAATTTACTAAGTTATACATCTTGTTAGATTACAAAACCCAGGAAAATATCAACTTGCTGCACTAAACCGTCTTCGTAGTAAAGAAAATCTTTCTGAGAACAGAACTAGCTTATTTCACACAGTACAGTTTTAGGCAATGAAGATCTTTGTTTTCTAAGAAAACTACTTTAGAAATGAAATGAATCTACTAAGTTGTCCATCTTATTAGATTACACAAACCAGGAAAGTTTATCGTGCTGCATTCAACCGTCTTTGTGGGAAAGCAACTCATTCCAAGAACAGAACTACCTAATTTCACAAAGTACAGTGTTCGGCAATGAAGATATTAGTTTTCTCAGAAAACTACTTTAGAAATGAAACTAATCTAATAAATTGTACATCTTGTTAGATTAAAAAATCCAGGAAAGTTTCAACTTGCTGCACTTAGCTGTCTTCGTAGGAAAGCAAGTCATTCTGAGAACAGAACTAGCTCATTTCACAAGGTACACTTTTCGGCAATGAAGACCTTTGTTTTCTAAGCAAACTACTTTAGAAATGAAAAGAATGTACTAAGTTGTATATCTTGTTATATTACACAAACAGGAAAGTATCAACTTGCTGGACTCAACCATCTTCGTAGGAAAGTTACTCATTCCGAGAACAGAAATAGCTTATTTCACACAGTACAGTATTTGGCAATGAAGATCTTTGTTTTCTAAGTAAGCTATTTTAGAAATGAAACGAATCTACTAAGTTGTACATCTTGTTTGATTACACAAACTGGGAAAGTATCAACTTGCTGCAATCAACCGTCATCGTGGGAAAGCAACTCATTCCGAGAACAGAACTAGCTTATTTCACACAGTACAGTGTTCAGCAATGAAGACCTATGTTTTCTAAGTAAACTACTTTATAAATGAAACGAATATACTAAGTTGTACAGCATGTTAGATTACACAAACCAGGAAAGTATGAATTTGCTGCACTCAACAGTCTTCATAGCAAAGCAACTCATTCCGAGAACAGAACTAGCTTATTTCAAACAGTACAGTTTTTGGCAATGAAGACCCTTGTTTTCTAAGCAAACTATTTTAGAAATGAAACGAATCTACCAAGTTGTACATCCTGTTAGATAACACAATCCAGCAGTGTTTCAACTTGCTGCACTCCACCGTCTTTGTAGGAAACAACTCATTCCGAGAATAGAACTAGCTTATTTCACACAGTACAGTTTTCGGCAATGAATTTCTTTGTTTTTTAAGCAAACTACTTTAGAAATGAAACGAATCTACTAAGTTGCACATCTTGTTAGATCACACAAACCAGGAAAGTTTGATTTTGCTGCACTCAACCGTATTCATAGGAATGCAACTCATTCCGAGAACAGAACTAGCTTTTTTCACAGGGTACAGTGTTCAGAAATGAAGATCATTGTTTTCTAAGCAAACTACTTTAGAAATGAAATGAACATAATAAGTTGTACATCTTGTTAGATTACACAAACCAGGAAAGTATCAACTTGCTGCACTGAATCGTTTTCGTGGCATATCAACTCATTCTGAGATCAGAACTAGCTTATTTCACAAAGTACAGTTTTCGGCAATGAAGACCTTTGTTTTCTAAGCAAACTACTTTAGAAATGAAACGAATCTACTAAATTGTACATCCTGTTAGATTACACACTCCAGGAAAGTTTCAACTTGCTGCACTCAGCCGTCTTCGTAGGAAACAACTTATTCCGAGAACAGAACTAGCTTATTTCACACTGTGCAGTGTTTGGCAATGAAGATGTTTGTTTTCTAAGCAAGCAACTTTAGAAATGAAACAAATCTACTAAGTTGTCCATCTTGTTAGATTACACAAAACAGGAAAGTATCAACTTGCTGCAATTAACCGTCTTCATGGGAAATCAACTCATTCCGAGAACAAAACAAGCTTATTTCACAAAGTACAGTGTTTATCAATGACAATCTTTGTTTTCTCAGCCAACTGCTTTTGAAATGAATCGAATCTTCTAAGTTGTACATCTTGTTAGATGAGACAAACAATGAAAGTTTCAACTTGCTGCACTCAACCGTCTTCGTAGGAAAGCAACTCATTCTGCGAACAAAACCAGCTTATTTCAAACCATACAGTGTTCGGCAATGAAGACGTTTGTTTTCTAAGGAAACTGCTGTAGAGATGAAACGAATCTACTAAGTTGTACATCTTGTTACATTACACAAACCAGGAAAGTTTGATCTTGCTGCACTCAACCGCCTTCGTAGGAAAGCATGTCATTCCGAGAACAGAACTAGCTTATTTCACACAGTACAGTTTTTGGCAATGAATATCTTTGTTTTGTAAGCAAACTACTTTAGAAATGAAATGAATCTACTAAGTTGCACATCTTGTTAGATCACACAAACCAGTAAAGTTTGATCTTGCTGCACTCAACCGTCTTCATAGGAAAGCAACTCATTTGGAGAACAGAACTAGCTTTTTTCACAGGGTACAGTGTTCAGAAATGAAGATCATTGTTTTCTGTGAAAACTACTTTATAAATGAAATGAATCTACTAAGTTGTACATCGTGTTAGATTACACAAACCAGGAAAGTATCAACTTCCCGCACTCAACCATCTTTACTGGAAAGCAACTCATTCCGAGAACAGAACCAGCTTATTTCACACAGTACAGTGCTCAGCAATGAACACCTTTGTTTTCTAAGATAACTACTTTAGAAACGAAACAAATCTACTAACGTGTACATCTTGTGAGATTACACAATACAGGAACATTTTATCATGCTGCACTCAACCGTATTCGTAGGAAAGCTACTTATTCCCAGATGAGAACTACCTTATTTCATACTGTACAATGTTTGGCACTGAAGATTTTTGTTTTCTAAACAATCTACTTTAGAAATGAAATGAATCTACAAAGTTTTACATCTTGTTAGATTGCACAAACCAGGAAAGTATCAACTTGCTGTGCTCAACCATATTCGTGGGAAAGCAACTCTTTCTGAGAGCAGAACTAGCTTATTTCACACAGTACAGTGTTCAGCAATGAAGACGTTTGTTTTCTAAACAAACTACTTTAGAAATGAGGTGAATCTACTAAGTTGTATATCTTGTTAGATTACACCAACTAGCAAAGTTTGAACTTACTGCAATCAACATTTTTCATAGGAAAGCAACTCATTCCGAGAACAGAACTAAGTTATTTCACAAAGTACAGTGTTCGGCAATGAAGATGTTTGTTTTCTAAACAAGCTACTTTAGAAATGAGGTGAATCTACTAAGTTGGACATCTTGTTAGATTACACAAACTAGCAAAGTTTGAACTTGCTGCACTCAACCTTGTTTGTAGGAAAGAAACTCATTCCGAGAACAGAACTAGCTTATTTCACACAGTACAGTGTACAGCAATGAAGATGTTTGTTTTCTAAGCAAACTGCTTTAGAAATGAAACGAATCTACTTAATTGTACATCTTGTTAGATTACACAAAATAGAAAAGGTTGAACTTGCTGCACTCAACCTACTTCGTAGGAGAGCATTTCATTCTGAAAACAGATCTAGCTTATTTCACACAATACCGTGTTGGGCAATGAAGATGTTTGTTTTCTAAACAAACTATAGAAAGAAGCGAATCTACTAAGTTGTACATCTTGTTAGATTACACAAACTAGCAAAGTTTGAACTTGCTGCCCTCAACATTCTTCGTAGAAAAGCAACTCATTCCTTGTACAGAACTGGCTTATTTCACACAATACAGTGTTCGAAAATTCAGATGTTTGTTTTTTAAACCAACTACTTTAGAAATGAGGCAAATCTACTAAGTTGTACATCTCGTTAGAATACGCAAACAAGAAAGTTTGAACTTGCTGCACTCAACATTCTTCCTAGGAAATCAACTCATTCCAAGAACAGATCTAGATTATTTCACAAAATAAAGTGTTGTGCAATGAAAATGTTTGTTTTCTAAACAAACTACTTCAGAAATGAAGTGAATCTACTAAGTTGTACATCTTGTTAGATTACACAAACTAGGATATTTTAAATTTAATGCACTAAACCTTCTTTGTAGGAAAGCAACTCATTCAGTGAACAGAACTGGCTTATTTCACACAGTACAGTTTTCAACAATGAATATGTTTGTTTTCTAAACAAACTACTTTAGAAATGAGGTGAATCTCCTAAGTTGGACATCTTTTTAGATTACACAAATTGGCAAAGTTTGAACTTGCTGCACTCAACCTTATTCGTAGGAGAGCAACTCATTCCGAGAACAGAACTAGCTTATTTCATACACTACAGTGCTCAGCAATGAAGATGTTTCATTTCTAAACAAACTACTTTAGGAATGAGGCAAATTTACTAAGTTATACATCTTGTTAGATTACACAAACAAGGAAAGTTTGAATTTGCTGCACTGAACCTTGTTTGTAGGAAAGCAATTGATTAAAAGAACAGAACTAGCTTAATTCACACAGTACAGTGTACGGCAATGAAGATGTTTGTTTTCTAAATAAAGTACTTTAGAAATGAGGCGAATCTACTAAGTTGTAGATCTTGTTAGAACACAAACTAGAAAGTTTGAACTTGCTGCACTCAACCTTCTTCGTAGCAAAGCAACTGATTCCAAGAACAAAAGTAGCTTAATTCACACAGCACAGTGTACGGCAATGAAGTTGTTTGTTTTCTAAACAAACTACTTTAGAAATGAGTGGAATCTACAAAGTTGTATATCTTCTTAGATTACACAAACTAGGAAAGTTTGAACTTGCTGCACTCAACCTTCTTCGTAGGAAAGCAACTCATTCCGAGAAGAAAACTAGCTTATTTCACACTGGACAGAATTGGGAAATGAAGATGTTTGTTTTCTAAACTAACTACTTTTGAAATAAGGTGAATCTACTAAGTTGTACATCTTCTTATATTAAACAAACTAGGAAAGTTTGAACTTGCTGCACTCAACCTTCTTCGTAGGAAAGCAACTCATTCCGAGAACAGAACTAGCTTATTTGACACAGTACAGTGTTCGCAAATGAAGATGTTTGTTTTCTGAACAAATTACTTTAGAAATGAGGCAAATCTACTAAGTTGTACATCTTGTTACATTTCACAAACTAGGAAAGTTTCAACTTGGTGGATTCAACCTTCTTCGTAGGAAAGCAACTCATTCCAAGAACAGAAAGAGCTTATTTCACACCGTACAGCGTTTGGAAATGAAGATGTTTTACATCTAAAGAAACTACTTTAGAACTGAGGCAAATATACTAAGTTGTACATCTTGTGAGATTACACAAACTAGGAAAGTTTGAACTTGCTGCACTCAACCTTGTTAGTAGGAAAGCAACTCATTCCGAGATAAGAACTAGCTTATTTCACACAGTACAGTGTTCAGCAATGAAGATGTTTGTTTTCTAAACAAACTACTTTAGAAATGAGGCGAATCTACTAAGTTGTACATCTTGTTAGATTACACAAACTAGGAAAGTTTGTCCTTGCTGCACTCAACCTTCTTCGTAGGAAAGCAACTCATTCCAAGAACACATCTAGCTTATTTCACACAATACAGTGTTGGGCAATGAAGATGTTTCTTTTCTAAACAAACTACTTTAGAAATGAAGAGAATCTACTAAGTTGTACGTCTTCTTAGATTACACAAACAAGGAAAGTTTGAACTTGCTGCACTCAACCTTATTCGTAGGAAAGCAACTCATTCCAAGAAGAGGACTAGCTTAATTCACACAGTACAGTGTTTGGCAATGATATTTTTTTTCTAAACAAACTACATTATAAATGAGGCAAATCTACTAAGTTGTACATCTTGTTAGATTACACAAACTAGCAAAGTTTGAATTTGCTGTACTCAACCTTGTCCATAGGAAAGAAACTCATTCCGAGAACAGAACTAGCTTACATCACAAAGTAAAGTGTTTGGCAATGAAGATGTTTGTTTTCTAAACAAACTACTTTAGAAATGAAATGAATCTACTAAGTTGTACATCTTGTTAGATTACACAAACTAGGAAAGTTCGAACTTGCTGCACTCAACCTTCTTCATAGGAGAGCAAGTCATTCTGAAAACAGATCTGGCTTATTTCACACCATACAGTGTTGTGAAATGAAGGTGTCTGTCTTCTAAAGAAACTACTTTAGAAATGAAGCGAATCTAGCAAGTTGTACATCTTGTTAGATTACACAAACTAGGAAAGTTTCAACTTCCTGCACTCAACCTTGTTTGTAGGACAGCAACTTATTCCGAGAACAGAACTAGCTTATTTCACACAGTACAGTGTACCACAATGAAGATGTTTGTTTTCTAAACAAACTACTTTAGAATTGAGGCAAATCTACTAAGTTGTACATCTTGTTATATTACACAAACTAGGAAAGTTTGAACTTGTTGCACTCAACCTTCTTTGTAGGAGAGCCACTCATTCCAAGAACAGACCTAGCTTATTTCACACAGTACAGTGTTCGGCAATGAAGATGTTTGTTTTCTCAAAAAAAAAAAAACTTTAGAAATTAGGTGAATCTACTAAGTTGTACATCTTTTAGATTACACGAACTACGAAAGTTTCATCTTGCTGCACTCAACCTTCTTCGTAGGAAAGCAACTCATTCCGTGAACAGAACTGGCTTATTTAACACAGTACAGTGTTCAACAATGAAGATGTTTATTTTCTAAAAAAACAACTTTAGAAATGAGGGGAATCTACTAATTTGAACATCTTGCTAGATTACACAAACTAGGAAAGGTTGAACTTGCTGCAGTCAACCTGCTTCAAATGAGAGCAACTCATTATGAAAACAGATCTATCTTATTTCAAACAATACAATTTTGGGCATTGAAGGTGTTTGTCTTCTAAAGAAACTACTTTAGAAATGAAGCGAATCTAGTAAGTTGTAAATCTTGTTAGATTACACAAAGTAGGAAAGTTTGAACTTGCTGCACTCAACCTTGTTCGTAGGAGAGCAACACATTCCAAGAACAGATCTAGCTTATTTCACACAGTACAGTGTTCGGCAATGAAGATGGTTGTTTTCTAAACAAACTACTTTAGAAATGAGGCGAATCTACTAAGTTGTACATCTTGTTATATTACACAAACTAGAAAATTTGAACTTCCTGCACTCAGCCTTCTTCGTAGGAAAGGAACTCATTCCAAGAACTGATCTAGCATACTTCACACAATACAGTGTTGGGCAATGAAGATGTTTGTTTTCTAAACAAACTACTTTAGAAATGAAGCAAATCTACTTAGTTGTATGTCTTGTTAGGTTACACAAACTAAGAAAGTTTGAACTTGCTGCACTCAAACTTCTTCGTAGGAAAGCAACTCATTCAGAGAAAAGAACTAGTTTATTTCACACATACAGTGTTCGGCAATTAAGATTTTGCTTTCTAAACAAAGTACTTTAGAAATGAGGCGAATCTACTTCTTTGTACATCATGTTAGATTACACAAACAAGGAAAGGTTGAACTCAACCTGCTTCGTAGGACAGCAACTCATTCTAAAATCAGATCTAGCTTATTTCACACAATACAGTGTTGGGCAATGAAGATGTTTGTTTTCTAAACAAACTACTTTAGAAAGAGGTGAATCTACTAAGTTGTACATCTTGTTAGATTGCACAAACTAGGAAAGTTTGAACTTGCTGCACACAACCTTCTTCGTAGGAGAGCAACTCATTCTGAAAACAGATCTAGCTAATTTCACACAATACAGTGTTGGGCAATGAAGATGTTTGTCTTCTAAACAAACTACTTTAGAAATGAAGTGAATCTACTAAGTTGTGCAACTGGTTAGATTACACCAACTAGGAACGTTTGAACTTGATGCACTCAACCTTGTTTGTAGGAAAGCAACTCATTCCGGGAACAGTACTAGCTAATTACACACAGTACAGTGTTCGGCAATGAAGATGTTTGTTTTCTAAACAAACTGCTTTAGAAATGTTGCGAATTTACTTAGTTGTACATCTTGTTAGTTCACACAAAGTAGGAAAGGTTGAAATTGTTGCACTCAACCTTCTTTGTAGGACAGCAACTCATTCTTAAAACAGATCTAGCTTATTTCACACAATACAGTGTTGGGCAATGAAGAGGTTTGTTTTCTAAACAAACTACTTTAGAAAGAAGTGAATCTACTAAGTTGTACATACTGTTAAAATTACATGAACTGGAAAAGTTTGAACTTGCTGCACTCAACCTTCTTCGTAGGAGAGCAACACATTCTGAAAACATATCTAGCTTATTTCACACAATACAGTGTTGGGCAAGGAAGATGTTTGTCTTCTAAACAAACTACTTTAGAAATGAAGTGAACCTACTAAGTTGTACATATTGTTAGATTTCACAAACTAGGAAAGTTTGAACTTGCTGCACTCAACCTTCTTTGTAGGAAAGCAACTCATTCCGTGTACAGAACTGGCTTATTTCACACAATACAGTGTTTGAAAATTCATACGTTTGTTTTCTAAACCAACTACTTTAGAAATGAGGCGATTATGCTAAGTTGTACATCTTGTTAGATTACGACAACTAGGCAAATTTGAACTGGCTGCACTCAACCTTCTTAGTAGGAGAGCAACTCATTCCGAAAACAGAACTAGCTTATTTCACACAGTACAGTGTTCGGCTCTGAAGATGTTTGTTTTCTGAACAAGCTACTTTAGAAATGAGGCAAATCTAATAAGTTGTACACCTTGTTAGATTACACACAGTAGGAAAGTTTGAACTTGCTGCACTCAACCTTGTTCGTAGTGAAGCAACTCATTCCAAGAACAGAACTAGCTTATTTCACAAAGGACAGTGTTCGTCAATGAAGATCCTTTTTTTCTAAGCCAACTACTTTAGAAACAAACGAATGTACTAAGTTGTAAATCTTGTTAGATTACAAAAAGCAGGAAAGTATCAACTTGCTGCACTCAACCGTCTTCGTAGTAAAGCAACTCATTCTGAGAAGAGAACTTGCTTATTTCACACAGTACAGTGTTGGGAATGAAGATCTTTGTTTTTTAAGCAAACTACTTTAGAAATGAAACGAATCTACTAAGTTATACATCTTGTTATATTACACAAACCAGGAAAGTTTGATCTTGCTGCACTCAACGGTCTCCATACGAAACCAACTCATTCCGAGAACAGAACCAGCTGGTTTCACACAATACAGTGTTCGGAAAAGAAGACCTTTGTTTTCTAAGCAAACTACTTTAGAAATGAAGTGAATCTACTAAGTTGTGCATCTTCTTAGATGACACACACCAGGATAGTATCAACTTGCTGCAATCAACCGCCTTCGTAGTAAAGCAAGTCATTCCAAGAACATAACTAGCTTATTTCACACAGTAGAGTGTTCGGCAATGAATATCTTGTTTTCTAAGCAAACCAGTTTAAAAATGACACGAATCTGCTAAATTGTACATCTTGTTACATTACAAAACCAAGGAAAGTTTCAACTTGCTGCACTCAACCTTCTCCTTAGGAAAGCAACTCATTCCAAGAACAGAACTAGCTTATTTCACACAGTACAGTGTTCGGCAATGAAGATCTTTGTTTTCTAAGCAAACTACTTTAGAATTGAAATGTATCTACTAAGTTGTACTTCTTGTTAGATTACACAAACCAGGAAAGTATTAACTTGCTGCACTCAACCGGCCTCGTCGGAAAGCAACTCATTCCTAGAACAGACCTAGCTTATTTCATGCAGTACAGTGCTCCGGAATGAAGATCTTTGTTTTCTAAGCAAACTACCTTAGAAATGAAACGAATCTACTAAGTTGTACATCATGTTAGATTACACAAACCAGAAAAGTATCAACTTGCTGCACTCAACCGTCATTGTAGTAAAGCAACACATTCCAAGAACAGAACTAGCTTATTTCACACAGTACTGTGTTCGGCAATGAAGATCTTTGTTTTCTAAGCAAATTACTTTAGAAATGAAAGGAATGTATTAAGTTGTATATCTTGTTAGATTACAAAAACCAAGAAAGTATCAACTTGCTGCACTCAACCGTCCTCGTAGTAAAGCAACTCATTCTGAGAAGAGAACTAGCTTATTTCCCACAGTACACTGTTCAGCAATGAAGACCTTTGTTTTCTAAGGAAAGTACTTTAGAAATGAAATGAATCTACTGAGTTTTACATCTTGTTAGATTTCACTAACCAGGAAAGTTTGATAATACTGCACTCAACTGTCTTTGTAGGAAAGCAACTCATTCCGAGAAAGAACTAGCTTATTTCACACAGTACTGTACTGTGTTCGGGAATGAAGATCTTTGTTTTCTAAGCAAACTATGTTTGAAATGAAACTAATCTACTAAGTTGTACATCTTGTTAGATTACCCAAACCAGGAAAGTATCAACTTGCTTCACTCAACCGTCTTCGTAGTAAAGCAACTCATTCTGAGAAGAGAACTTGCTTATTTCACACAGTACAGTGTTCAGCAATGAAGATCTTTGTTTTCTAAGCAAACTACTTTAGAAATGAAATGAATCTACTATGTTGTACATCTTGTTAGATTTAACAAACCAGGAAAGTTTGATAATGCTGCACTCAACCATCTTCGTAGGAAAGCAACTCATCCCAAGAACAGAACTAGCTTATTTCACACAGCACAGTGTTCGGCAATGAAGATCTTTGCTCTCTAAGCAAACTACTTTAGAAATGAAGCAAATCTACTAGATTGTACATGTTGTTAGATTACACAAAACAGGAAAGTTTGATCTTGCTGCACTCAACTGTCTTCGTAGGAAAGCATCTCATTCCGAGAACAGAAGTAGCTTATTTCACAGTGTACTACAATGAAGATCTTTGTTTTCTCAGCAAACTACTTTAGAAATGAAACGAATCTACTAAGTTGTACATCTTGTTAGAAAGCAAATCATTCAGAGAACAGAACTAGCTAATTTCACACGGTACAGTGTTCGGAAATGAAGACCTTTGTTTTCTAAGCAAACTACTTTAGAAATGAAAAGAATCTACTAAGTTGTACATCTTGTTAGATTACACAAACCAGGAAAGTATCAACTTCCCACACTCAGCAAACTTCATGAGAAAGCAACTCATTCCGAGAACAGAACTAGCTTATTTCACACAGTACAGTGTTCGTCAATGAAGACCTTTATTTCCTAAGCAAACTACTTTAGAAATGAAACAAATCTACTAAGATGTACATCTTGTTAGAATACAAAAACCAGGAAAGTATCAACTTGCTGCACTCAACCATCTTCGTAGTAAAGCAACTTAATCTGAGAACAGAACTAGCTTATTTCACACAGTACAGGTTTCTGCAATGAAGTTCTTTGTTGTCTAAGCAAACTACTTTAGAAATGAAAAGAATCTACTAAGTTGTATATTTTCTCAGATTACACAAACCAGGAAAGTTTGATCTTACTGTACTCAACTGTCGTCATGGGAAAGCAACTCATTCCCAGAAAGGAACTAGCTTATTTCACAAAGTACAGTGTTCGGCAATAAAGACCATTGTTTTCTAAGCAAACTACTTTAGAAACGAAAAGAATCTACTAAATGGCACATCTCCTTGGATTACACAAATCCGGAAGGTTTGATCTTGCTGCACTCAACCGCCTTCGTAGGAAAGCTACTCATTCTGAGAAAAGAACTAGCTTATTTCACACAGTACAGTGTTCGGCAATGAAGACCTTTCTTTTCTAAACAAACTACTTTAGAAATGAAATGAATCTACTAAGTTGTACATCTTGTTAGACTACACAAGACAGGAAAGTGTCAACTTGCTGCATTCAACCGTCTTCGTAGTAAAGCAACTCATTCCGAGAACGGAACTAGCTTGTTTCACACAATACAGTTTTCGGCAAAGAAGATCTCTGTTTTCTAAGCAAACTACTTTAGAAATGAAACGAATCTACCATGTTGTACATCTTGCTGGAGTGCACAATCCAGTAAAGTATCAACTTGCTACACTCAACAGTCTTCGTGGGAAAGCAACTCATTCCCAGAACAAAACTAGCTTAATTCACAAAGTACAGTGTTTGGCAATGAAGATCTTTGTTTTCTAAGCAAACTACTTTAGAAATGAAACAAATCTGCTAAGCTGTACATCTTGTGAGATTACACAATCCAGGAAAGTATCAACTTCCTGCAATCAACCATCTTCATGGGAAAGCAACTCATTCCGAGAACAGAACTAGCTTATTTCACACGGTACAGTGTTCGGAAATGACGATCTTTTTTTTTCAAGCAAACTACTTTAGAAATGAAACGAATCTACTAAGTTGTATATCTTGTTAGATTACACAATCCAGGAAAGATTCAACTTGCTGTACTCAACCGTGTTCATAGGAAAGTAACTCATTCTGAGAACAGAACTAGCTTATTTCACACAGTACAGTTTTCGGCAATGACGATCTTTGTTTTCTAAGCAAACTATTTTAGAAATGAAACGAATCTAATAAGTTGTACATCTTGTTAGATTACACAAACCAGGAAAGTTTGATCTTGCTGCACTCAACTGTCTTCGTAGGAACGCATCTCATTCCGCGAACAGAACTAGCTTATTTCACACAGGTCACTGTTCTACAATGCAGACCTTTGCTTTCTTAGCAAACTACTTTAGAAATGAAAAGAATCTACTAAGTTGTACATCTTGTTAGATTACACAAACCGGGAAAATATCAACTTGCTGCACTCAACCGTCTTCGTAGTAAAGCAACTCATTTCAAGAACAGAACTAGTTTATTTCACATGGTACAGTGTTCGGAAATAACGATCTTTGTTTTTTAAACAAACTACCTTAGAAAGGAAACGAATCTACTAAGTAGTACATCTTGTTAGATTACACAATCCAGGAAAGATTCAACTTGATGTATTCAACCGTCTTCCAAGGAAAGCAACTCATTCTGAGAACAGAACTAGCTTATTTCACACAGTACAGTTTTCGGCAATGAAGATCTTTGTTTTCCATGCAAACTACTTTAGAAATGAAACGAATCTACTAAGTTGTACATCTTGTTAGATTACACAAACGAGGAAAGTTTGATCTTGCTGTACTCAACCGTCTTCGTAGGAAAGCATCTCATTCTGAGAACAGAACTAGCTTATCTCACACTGTACTGTGTTCGGAAATGAAGATCTTTGTTTTCTAAGGAAACTACTTTAGAAAGGAAACGAATCTACTAAGTTGTACATCGTGTTAGATTACACAAACCAGGAAAGTTTGATCTTGCTTCACTCAAACATCTTCGTAGGAAAGCATCTCATTCTCAGAACAGAACTAGCTTATTTCACAAAGTCGAGTGTTCGGCAATGAAGATCTTGGTTTTCTAAGCAAACTACTTTAGAAATGAAATGAATCTACTAAGTTGTACATCTTCTCAGATTACACAAACCAGGAAAGTTTGATCTTGCTGTACTCAAACGTCTTCGTGGGAAAGCAACTCATTCCGAGAACAGAACTAGCTTATTTCACACAGGTCACTGTTTGACAATGCAGACCTTTGTTTTCTTAGCAAACTACTTTAGAAATGAAAAGATTCTACTATGTTGTACATCTTGTTAGATTACACAAACCGGGAAAATATCAACTTGCTGCACTCAACCATCTTCATAGTAAAGCAACTCATTCCAAGAACAGAACTAGCTTATTTCACACAGTACAGTGTTCGGAAATAACGATCTTTGTTTTTTAAGCAAACTACCTTAGAAAGGAAATGAATCTACTAAGTAGTACATCTTGTTAGATTACACAATCCAGGAAAGATTCAACTTGATGTATTCAACCGTCTTCCAAGGAAAGCAACTCATTCTGAGAACAGAACTAGCTTATTTCACACAGTACAGTTTTTGGCAATGAAGATCTTTGTTTTCCATGCAAACTACTTTAGAAATGAAACAAATCTACTAAGTTGTACATCTTGTTAGATTACACAAACGAGGAAAGTCTGATCTTGCTGCACTCAACCGTCTTCGAAGGAAAGAATCTCATTCTGAGAACAGAACTAGCTTATTTCACACTGTACTGTGTTCGGAAATGACGATCTTTGTTTTCTAAGGAAACTACTTTAGAAAGGAAACGAATCTACTAAGTTGTACATCGTGTTAGATTACACAAACCAGGAAAGTTTGATCTTGCTTCACTCAACCATCTTCGTAGGAAAGCATCTCATTCTCAGAACAGAACTAGCTTATTTCACACTGTACTGTGTTCGGCAATGAAGATCTTTGTTTTCTAAGTAAACTACTTTAGAAATGAAACGAATCTACTAAGTTGTATATCTTGTTAGATTACAAAAACTAGGAAAGTTTGATCTTGCTGTACTCAACGGTCTTCGTAGGAAAGCATCTCATTCTGAGAACAGAACTAGCTTATTTCACACTGTACTGTGTTCGGAAATGAAGATCTTTGTTTTCTAAGGAAAGTACTTTAGAAATGAAATGAATCTACTAAGTTGTACATCTAGTTAGATTACACAAACCGGGAAAGTTTGATCTTGCTGCACTCAACCATCTTCGGAGGAAAGCATCTCATTCCTAGAACAGAACTAACTTATTTCACACTGTACAGTGTTTGGAAATGAAGATCTTTGTTTTCTAAGCAAACTACTTTAGAAATGAAACGAATCTACTAAGTTGTATATCTTGTTAGATTACACAAACCAGGAAAGATTCATCTTGCTGCACTCAACCATCTTCGTAGGAAAGCATCTCATTCCCAGAACAGAACTAGCTTGTTTCACACTGTACAGTGTTCGGCAATGAAGATCTTTGTTTTCTAAGCAAGCTACTTTAGAAATGAAACGAATCTACTAAGTTGTACATTTTGTTAGAATGCACAAACCAGGAAAGTATCAAATTGCTGCACTCAACAGTCTTTGTGGGAAAGCAACAAATTCCGAGAACAGAACTAGCTTATTTCACAAAGTAGAGTAATGAAGATCTTTGTTTTCTAATGAAACTACTTCAGAAATGAAACGAATCTACTAAGTTGTACATCTTGTTCGATTACACAAACCAGGAACGTTTCAACTTGCTGCACTCAACTGTCTTCGTAGGAAAGTAATCATTCCGAGAACAGAACTAGCTTATTTCACAGTCCAGTTTTTGGCAATGAAGATCTTTGTATTCTAAGCAAACTACTTTAGATATGAATAGAATCTACTAAGTTGTAAGTCTTGTTAGATTACACAAACCAGGAAAGTTTGATCTTCCTGCACTCAACCATCTTCGTAGGAAAGCATCTCATTCCCCCAACAGAACTAGCTTATTTCAACCAGCACAGTGTTTGGCAATGAAGGTCTTTGTTTTCTAAGCAAACTACTTTAGAAATGAAACGAATCTACTAAGTTGTACATCTTTTCAGATTACACAAACGAGAAAAGTATCAACTTCCTGCACTCAACCTTCTTCGTGGTAAAGCAACTCATTCTGAAAAGAGAACTAGCTTATTTCATACAATACAGTGTTCGAAAATGAAGACCTTTGTTTTCTAAGCAAACTGCTTTAGAAATGAAACGAATCCACTAAGTTGTAGAACTTCTTAGATTACACAAATCAGGAAAGTATCAACTTGCTGCAGTCCACCATCTTCGTAGTAAAGGAACTCATTCCGAGAACAGAAGTAGCTTATTTCACATAGTACAGTGTTCGGCAATGAAGATCTTTGTTTTCTAAGCAAACTACTTTAGAAATGAAATGAATGTAGTAAGTTGTACATCTTGTTATATTACATAATCCAGGAAAATATCAACTTCCTGCACTCAACCATCTTTGTGGGAAAGCAACTCATTCCGAGAACAGAACTAGGTTATTTCACACAGTAGAGTGTTCAGCAATGAAGACCTTTGTTTTCTAAGCAAAGTACGTTAGAAATGAAACGAATGTAATAAGTTGTACATATTGTTATATTACATAATCCAGGAAAATATCAACTTCCTGCACTCAACCATCTTTGTGGGAAAGCAACACATTCCGAGAACAGAACTAGGTTATTTCACACTGTACTGTGTTCGGAAATGAAGATCTTTGTTTTCTAAGGAAAGTACTTTAGAAATGAAATGAATCTACTAAGTTGTACATCTAGTAAGATTACACAAGCCAGGAAAGTATGAACTTGCTGCACTTAACCGTCTTCATGGGAAAGCAAATCATTCCGAGAACAGAATTAGCTTATTTCACTTATTACAGTTTTCGGCAATGAAGATCTTTGTATTTTAAGCAAACTACTTAAGAAACAAAAGGAATTTTCTACATTGTACATCTTTTTAGATTCCACAAACCAGGAAAGTATCAACTTGCTGCACTCAACCGTCTTCATGGGAATGCAACTCATTCCCAGAACAGAACTAGCTTACTTCTCACTGTACAGTGTTTGGCAATGAAGATCTTTGGATTCTAACCAAACTATTTTAGAAATGAAACGAATCTACGACATTGTACATCTTTTTAGATTACACAATCCAGGAAAGTATCAACTTCCTGCAGTCAACCTTCTTCGTGGGAAAGCAACTCATTCCAAGAATGGACCTAGCTTATTTCACACAGTACAGTGTTCAGCAATGAAGACCTTTGTTTTCTAAGCAAACTACTTTAGAAATGAAATGATTCCACTAAGTTGAACAGTACAGTGTTCAGTAAGGAAGATGTTTCTTTTCTAAACAAACTGATTTAGAAATGAGGCGAATCTAAGAACTTGTACAACTTGTTCAATTACAAAAACGACAGTTTGTACTTGCTGCACTCAACCTTCTTCGTAGGAGTGAAACTCATTCCGAGAACAGATTTATCTTATTTCACAAAGTACAGTGTTTGGCAATGAAGATGTTTGTTTTATAAAAAACTACTTTAGAAATGAGTTGAAACTACTAAGTTGTACATCTTGTTAGGTTACACAAAGTAGGAAAGTTTGAACTTGCTGCACTCAACCTTCTTCATAGGAAAGCAACTCATTCAGAAAACAGATCTAGCTTATTTCACACAATACAGTGTTGGGCAAGGAAGATGTTTGTTTTCTAAACAAACTATTTTAGAAAGGAGTCGAATCTACTAAGTTGTACATCTTGTTAGATTACACAAACAAGGAAAGTTTGAACTTGCTGCACTCAACCTTGTTCGTAGGAGAGCCACTGATTCCAAGAACAGAAGTAGCTTATTTCACACAGTACAGTGTTTGGCAATGAAGATGTTTGTTTTTGAAACAAACTACTGTAGAAATGAAGCAAATCTACTAAGTTGTATATCTTGTTAGACTACACAAACAAGGAAAATTTGAACTTGCTGCAATCTAACTTGTTCTTAGGAAAGCAACTGATTCCAAGAACAGAACTAGCTTATTTCACACAGTATAGTGTTCAGCAATGAAGATGTTTCCTTTCTAAACAAACTACTTCAGAAATGAAATGAATCTAAGAAGTTGTACATGTAGTTAGATTACACAAACAAGGAAAGTTTGAATTTGCTCATTTCTCACAGTACAGTGTTCAGCAATGAAGATGTTTGTTTTCTAAAGAAACTCCTTTAGAAATGAGGGAAATCTACGAAGTTGTACATCTTGATAGATTACACAGACAAGAAAAGTTTGAACTTACTGCACTCAACCTTGGTCGTACGAAAGCAGCTCATTCCGAGAACAGAACTAGATTATTTCACAGTTTGGCAATGAAGATGTTTGTTTTCTCAACAAACTACTTTAGAAATGAAGCGAATCTACTGACTTGTACATCTAGTTAGATTACACAAAAAAGGAAAGTTTGAACTTCCTACACTCAATTGTCTTTGTAAGAAAGCAATTCATTCTGAGAAAAGATCCAGCCTATTTCACACAATAGAGTGTTTGGCAATGAAGATGTTTGTTTTTGAAACAAACTACTTTAGAAATGAAGCGAATCTACTAAGTTGTACATCTGGTCAGATGACACAAACTAGGAAAGTTTTAATTTGCTACACTCAACCTTCTTCGTAGGAAAGCACCTCATTCCTAGAAGACAACTAGCTTATTTTACATGGTACAGTGTTCAGCAATGAAGATGTTTGTGTTCTAAACAAACTACTTTAGAAATGAGGTGAATCTACTATGTTGTATATCTTGTTAGATTACACAAGCAAGGAAAGTTTGAAAATGCTGCCCTCAACCTTCTTCGTAGGAAAGCAACTCATTCCGAGAACAGATCTAGCTTATTTCACACAGTAGAGTGTTCGGCAGTGAAGATGTTTGTTTTCTAAACATACTACTTTAGAAATGAAGTGAATCTACTAAATTGTACATCTTGATAGATTACACAAATTAGGAAGGTTTGAAGTTGGTGCACTCAACCCTCTTCGTAGGAAAGCAACTGCTTCTGAGAACAGAACTAGATTCGTTCACATATTATAGTGTTTGGCAATGAAGATGTTTGTTTTTGAAACAAACTACTTTAGAAATGTGGCGAATCTACTAAGTTGTACATCTTGTTAGATTACACAAACAAAGGAGGTTTGAACTTGCTGCACTCAACCTTGTTCATAGGAAAGCAACTCATTCCAAGAACAGAACTAGCTTATTTCACACAGTACAGTGTTCGGCAATGAAGATGTTTGTTTTGTAAACAAACTACTTTAGAAATGAAGGGAATCTACTAAGTTGTACATCTAGCTAGGTTACACAAACAAGGAAAGTTTGAACTTGCTGCACTCAACTGTCTTCATAAGAAAGCAATTCATTCCGAGATGAGAACTAGCTTATTTCATACAGTCCAGTGTTTGGCAATGAAGATGTTTGTTTTCTAAACAAACTACTTTAGAAATGAGGCTAATCTACTAAGTTGTACATCTTCTTAGACTAGAAAAACTAGGAAAGTTTGAACTTGCTACATTCAACCTTCTTCGTAGGAAAGCAACTCATTCCGAGAAAAGAACTAGCTTATTTCACACAGTACACTGTTGGGCAATGAAGATGTTTGTTTTCTAAACAAACTACTTTAGAAATGAAGCGAATCTGCTGACTTGTGCATCTAGTTAGATTACACAAACAAGGAAAGTTTGAACTTGCTGCACTCAATTTTCTTCGCAAGAAAGCAATTCATTCTGAGAAAAGATCTAGCTTATTTCACACAATAGAGTGTTCGGCAATGAAGATATTTGTTTTTGAAACAAACTACTTTAGAAATGAAGCGAATCTACTAAGTGGTACATCTTGTTAGATTACACAAATTAGGAAGGTTTGAACTTGGTGCACTCAACCCTTTTCGTAGGAAAGCAAGTGATTCCAGGAACAGAACTAGCTTATATCACACAGTACAGTGTTCAGCAATGAAGATGTTTGTTTTCTAAACAAACTACTATGGAAATGAGGTGAATCTACTAAGTTGTACATCTTCTTAGATTAGAACAACTAGGAAAGTTTGAACTTGCTGAACTCAACCTTCTTCGTAGGAAAGCAACTCAGTCCGAGAACAAATCTAGCTTATTTCACACAATACATTGGCAATGAAGATATTTGTTTTCGAAACAAACTGCTTTAGAAATGAGGTGAATAGACTAAGTTGTACATCTCGTTAGATTACACAAATGAGGAAAGTTTGAAATTGGTGCATTCAACCTTCTTCGTAGGAAAGCAACTCATTCCTAAAGAGTTCTGGCTTATGTCACACAGTACAGTTTTTTGCAATGAACATGTTTATTTTCTAAACAAACTACTTTAGAAATGAAGCGAATGTACTAATTTGTACATCTTGTTAGATTACACAAACTAGAAAAGTTTGAACTTGCTGCATTCAACTTTCTTCATAGGAAAGCAACTCATTCTGAGAATAGATATAGCTTATTTCAGACAATACAGTGCTCGGCAATGAAGATGTTTGTTTTCTAAACAAACTACGTTAGAAATGAGGTGAATCTACTAAGTTGTACATCTTGTTAGATTATTATTTCACACAGTACAGTGTTTGGCAATGAAGATGTTTGTTTTCTAAAGAAACTATTTAGAAATGAGGTGAATCTACTAAGTTGTACATCTTGTTAGATGACACAAAATAGGAAAGTTTGAACTTGCTGCACTCAACCTTCTTCATAGGAAAGCAACTCATTCTGAGAACAGATCTAGCTTATTTCACACAATACAGTGTTGGGCAATGAAGATGTTTGTTTTCTAAACAAACTATTTTAGAAATGAGGTCAATCTACTAAGTTGTACATCTTGTTAGATTACACAAACAAGGAAAGTTTGAACTTGCTGCACTCAACCTTGTTCGTAGGAGAGCAACTCATTCCAAGAACAGAACTAGCTTATTTCACACAGTACAGTGTTTGGCAATGAAGATGTTTGTTTTCTAAACAAACTACTGTAGAAATGAAGCAAATCTACTAAGTTGTACATCTTGTTAGATTACACAAACAAGGAAAATTTGAACTTGCTGCAATCAACTTGTTCTTAGGAAAGCAACTGATTCCAAGAACAGAACTAGCTTATTTCACACAGTATAGTGTTCAGCAATGAAGATGTTTGTTTTCTAAACAAACTACTTTAGAAATGAGATGAATCTAAGAAATTGTACATGTTGTTAGATTACACAAACAAGGAAAGTTTGAACTTTGCTCATTTCTCACAGTACAGTGTTATTTCACACAATACAGTGTTCAGGAAATGAAGATGTTTGTTTTCTAAAGAAACTCCTTTAGAAATGAGGGAATCTACTGAGTTGTACATCTTGATAGATTACACAGACAAGAAAAGTTTGAACTTACTGCACTCAACCTTGGTCATACAAAGCAGCTCATTCCGAGAACAGAACTAGATTATTTCACAGTTTTTGGCAATGAAGATGTTTGTTTTCTCAACAAACTACTTTAGAAATGAAGCGAATCTACTGACTTGTACATCTTGTTAGATTACACAAAAAGGAAAGTTTGAACTTGCTACACTCAATTGTCTTTGTAAGAAAGCAACTCATTCTGAGAAAAGATCCAGCCTATTTCACACAATAGAGTGTTTGGCAATGAAGATGTTTGTTTTCTAAACAAACTACTTTAGAAATGAAGCAAATCTACTAAGTTGTACATCTTGTCAGATTACACAAACTAGGAAAGTTTTAATTTGCTACACTCAACCTTCTTCGTAGGAAAGCACCTCATTCCTAGAAGACAACTAGCTTATTTCACATGGTACAGTGTTCAGCAATGAAGATGTTTGTTTTCTAAACAAACTACTTTAGAAATGAGGTGAATCTACTATGTTGTATATCTTGTTAGATTACACAAACAAGGAAAGTTTGAAAATGCTGCCTCAACCTTCTTCGTAGGAAAGCAACTCATTCCGAGAACAGATCTAGCTTATTTCACACAGTAGAGTGTTCAGCAGTGAAGATGTTTGTTTTCTAAACATACTACTTTAGAAATGAAGTGAATCTACTAAATTGTACATCTTGTTAGATTACACAAATTAGGAAGGTTTGAACTTGGTGCACTCAACCCTCTTCATAGGAAAAGCAACTGCTTCTGAGAACAGAACTAGATTATTTCACATATTACAGTGTTTGGCAATGAAGATGTTTGTTTTTGAAACAAACTACTTTAGAAATGAGGCGAATCTACTAAGTTGTACATCTTGTTAGATTACACAAACAAAGAAGGTTTGAACTTGCTGCACTCAACCTTGTTCATAGGAAAGCAACTCATTCCAAAACAGAACTAGCTTATTTCACACAGTACAGTGTTCGCAATGAAGATGTTTGTTTTGTAAACAAACTACTTTAGAAATGAAGGGAATCTACTAAGTTGTACATCTTGCTAGATTACACAAACAAGGAAAGTTTGAACTTGCTGCACTCAACTGTCTTCATAAGAAAGCAAACATTCGAGATGAGAACTAGCTTATTTCATACAGTACAGTGTTTGGCAATGAAGATGTTTGTTTTCTAAACAAACTACTTTAGAAATGAGGCTAATCTACTAAGTTGTACATCTTGTTAGAATACACAAACAAGGAAAGTTTGAACTTGCTGCACTCAACCTTGTTCAGGAAAAGCAACTCATTCCGAGAACAGAACTAGCTTATTTCACACAGTACACTGTTGGGCAATGAAGATGTTTGTTTTCTAAACAAACTACTTTAGAAATGAAGTGAATCTGCTGACTTGTACATCTAGTTAGATTACACAAACAAGGAAAGTTTGAACTTGCTGCACTCAACCTTTCTTTGTAAGAAAGCAATTCATTCTGAGAAAAGATCTAGCTTATTTCACACAATAGAGTGTTCGGCAATGAAGATGTTTGTTTTTAAACAAACTACTTTAGAAATGAAGCGAATCTACTAAGTTGTACATCTTGTTAGATTACACAAATTAGGAAGGTTTGAACTTGGTGCACTCAACCCTTTTCGTAGGAAAGCAAGTGATTCCAAGAACAGAACTAGCTTATATCACACAGTACAGTGTTCAGCAATGAAGATGTTTGTTTTCTAAACAAACTACTATGAAATGAGGTGAATCTACTAAGTTGTACATCTTCTTAGATTAGAACAACTAGGAAAGTTTGAACTTGCTGAACTCAACCTTCTTCATTAGGAAAGCAACTCATTCCGAGAACAAATCTAGCTTATTTCACACAATACATTTTGGCAATGAAGATGTTTGTTTTCTAAACAAACTGCTTTAGAAATGAGGTGAATCGACTAAGTTGTACATCTTGTTAGATTACACAAACGAGGAAAGTTTGAAATTGGTGCATTCAACCTTCTTCGTAGGAAAGCAACTCATTCCTAAAGAGTTCTGGCTTATGTCACACAGTACAGTTTTTTGCAATGAACATGTTTATTTTCTAAACAAACTACTTTAGAAATGAAGCGAATGTACTAAGTTGTACATCTTGTTAGATTACACAAACTAGAAAAGTTTGAACTTGCTGCATTCAACTTTCTTCATAGGAAAGCAACTCATTCTGAGAATAGATATAGCTTATTTCAGACAATACAGTGCTCGGCAATGAAGATGTTTGTTTTCTAAACAAACTACGTTAGAAATGAGGTGAATCTACTAAGTTGTACATCTTGTTAGATTATTATTTCACACAGTACAGTGTTTGGCAATGAAGATGTTTGTTTTCTAATGAAACTATTTAGAAATGAGGTGAATCGACTATTTTGTACACCTTGTTAGATGACACAAAATACGAAACTTTGAACTTGCTGCACTCAACCTTCTTCATAGGAAAGCAACTCATTCTGAGAATAGATATAGCTTATTTCGGACAATACAGTGCTCGGCAATGAAGATGTTTGTTTTCTAAACAAACTACTTTAGAAATGCGGTCAATCTACTAAGTTGTACATCTTGTTAGATTACACAAACAAGGAAAGTTTGAACTTGCTGCACTCAACATTGTTCGTAGGAAAGCAACTCATTCCAAGAAGAGAACTAGCTTATTTCACACAGTACAGTGTTCGGCAATGAAGATGTTTGTTTTCTAAACAAACTACATTAGAAATGGGGCGAATCTACTAAGTTGTACATCTTGTTAGATTACAGAAACAAGGAAAGTTTGAACTTGCTGGACTCAACCTTATTCTACGAAAGCAACTCATTCCTAAAAGAGAACTAGCTTATTTCATACAGTACAGTGTTTGGCAATGAAGATGTTTGTTTTCTAAACAGACTACTTTAGAAATGAGGCAAATCTATTAAATTCTACACCTTGTTAGATTAGAAAAACTAGGAATGTTTGAACTTGCTGTACTCAACATTCTTCGTAGGAAAGCAACTCAATCCAAGAACAGATTTAGCTTATTTCGCACAATACAGTGTTCGGAAATGAAGATGTTTGTTTTCGAAACAAACTACTTTAGAAATAAAGTGAATCTACTGAGTTGTACATCTTGTTAGATTACACAAACTAGGAAAGTTTGAACTTGGTGCATTCTACCTTGATTGTAGTAAAGCAACTCATTCTTAAAGAGAACTAGCTGATTTCACAGAGTACAGTTTTGGGCAATGAAGATGTTTGCTTTCTAAACAAACTACTTTAGAAATGAAGCGAATGTAGGAAGTTGTACATGTTG
Source organism: Orientallactaga sibirica (assembly GCA_036365145.1). NCBI lineage: Eukaryota > Metazoa > Chordata > Mammalia > Rodentia > Dipodidae > Orientallactaga > Orientallactaga sibirica. The sequence goes on along the minus strand of JAEOAD010000158.1, from coordinate 17,210 downwards.
TGAGATTACACAAACTAGGAAAGTTTCAACTTGCTGCATTCAACCTTCTTCGTAGGAAAGCAACTCATTCTGAGAACAGAACCAGGTTTTCTCACACAGTACACTGTTAGGCATTGAAGATGTATGTTTTCTAAACAAACAACTTTAGAAATGAAACAAATCTACTAACTTGTACATCTTGTTAGATTACACAAACTAGAAAAGTTTGAACTTGCTGCACTCAACTTTCTTCGTAGGAAAGCAACTCATTCTGAGAACAGAACAAGCTTATTTCACACAGTACACTGTTCGGCAATGAAGATGTTTGTTTTCTAAAGAAACTATTTAGAAATGAGGCGAATCAACTATGTTGTACATCTTGTTTGATGACACAAAATAGGAAACTTTGAACTTGCTGCACTCAACCTTCTTCGTAGGAAAGCAACTCATTCCGAGAATAGATATAGCTTATTTCATACAATACAGTGCTCAGCTATGAAGATGTTTGCTTTCTAAAGAAACTATTTTATAAATGAGGCAAATCTACTAAATTGTACATCTTGTTAGATTACACAAACAAGGAAAAGTTGAACTTGCTGCACTCAACCTTGTTCGTAGGAAAGCAACTCATTCCTGAAGAGAACTAGCTTATTTCACACAGTACAGTGTTCAGCAATGAAGATGTTTGTTTTCTAAACAAACTACATTAGAGATGAGGCGAATCTACTAAGTTGTACAACTTGTTAGATTACAGCAACAAGGATAGTTTGAACTTGCTGGACTCAACCTTCTTCTTCGAAAGTAACTCATTCCTAGAAGAGAACTAGCTTATTTCATACAGTACATCATTTGGCAATGAAGATGTTTGTTTTCTAAACAAACTACTTTAGAAATGAGGCGAACCTATTGAATTTTACATATTGTTAGATTAGAAAAACTAGGAAAGTTTGAACTTGCTGCACTGAACAGTCTTGGTAGGAAAGCAACTCATTCCGAGAAAAGAACAAGCTTATTTCACACAGTATATTGTTCAGCAATGAAGATGTTTGTTTTCTAAACAAACTACTTTAGAAATGAAAGGAATGTACTAAGTTGTACATCATGCTAGATTACAGAAACAAGGAAAGTTGGAACTTGCTGCACTCAACCTTGTTCATAGAAAAGCAGATCATTCCGAGAACAGAACTAGATTATTTCACACAGTACAGTGTTTGGCAATTAAGATGTTTGTTTTCAAAAGAAACCACTTTAGAAATGAGGCAAATAGACTAAGTTGTTCATCTTGTTAGATGACACAAACTAGGAAAGTTTGAACTTGCTGCACTCAACCATCTTCGTAGGAAAGAAACTCATTCCAAAACAGATCTAGCTTATTTCACACAGTACAGTGTTCGGCAATGAAGATGTTTGTTTTCTAAAAAACTACTTTAGAAATGATTCAACATCTTGTAAGTTGTACATCTTGTTAGATTACACAAACAGAAGAAAGTTTGAACTTGCTGCACTCAACCTTTGTTCTTCTTAGTTAGGAAAGCAACTCATTCCTTAGAAAGCAACTCAAAATAGATTAGCTTTTCACACAGTACAGTGTTTGCAATGAAGATGTTTGTTTTCTAAACAAACTACTTTAGAAATGAGGCAAATCTACTAACATCTTGTACATCTTGTTAGATTACAAAAACTAGGAAAGTTTGAACTTGCTGCACTCAACCTTCTTTTCATAGGAAAGCAACTCATTCCTGAGAACAGAACTAGCTTATTTCACACAGTACAGTGTTCAGCAATGAAGATGTTTGTTTTCTAAACAAACTACTTTAGAAATGAAACAAATCTACTAAGTTGTACATCTTGTTAGATTACACAAACAAGGAAAGTTGGAACTTGCTGCACTCAACCTTGTTCGTAGAAAAGCAGATCATTCCGAGAACAGAACTAGATTATTTCACACAGTACAGTGTTTGGCAATTAAGATGTTTGTTTTCAAAAGAAACCACTAAGGTGAATAGACTAAGTTGTACATCTTGTTAGATTACACAAACAAGGAAAGTTTGAACTTGCTGCACTCAACCATCTTCGTAGGAAAGAAACTCATTCCAAAACAGATCTAATTTATTTCACACAGTACAGTGTTCGGCAATGAAGATGTTTGTTTTCTAAACAAACTACTTTAGAAATGATGCGAATCTACTAAGTTGTACATCTTGTTAGATTACACAAACAAGGAAGGTTTCAACTTGCTGCACTCAAACTGTTCCGACGAAAGCAACTCATTCCTAGAAGAGAACTGGCTTATTTCACACAGTAGTGTTTGGCAATGAAGATGTTTGTTTTCTAAACAAACTACTTTAGAAATGAGGCAAATCTACTAAGTTGTACATCTTCTTAGATTAGAAAAACTAGGAAAGTTTGAACTTACTGCACTCAACCTTCTTCATTAGAAAGCAACTCATTCCGAGAATAGATCTAGCTTATTTCACACAGTACAGTGTTCAGCAATGAAGATGTTTGTTTTCTAAACACACTAGTTTAGAAATGTCACAAATCTACTAAGTTGTACATCTTGTTAGATTAGAGAAACAAGGAAAGTTTGAACTTGCTCTACTCAACCTTGTTCGTATGAAAGCAGCTCATTCGGAGAAGAGAATTAGATTATTTCACACAGTACAGTGTTCAGCAAGGAAGATGTTTGTTTTCTAAACAAACTACTTTAGTAATGAGGCGAATCAACTAAGTTGTTCATCTTGTTAGATTACACAAACTAGGAAAGTTTGAACTTGCTGCACTCAACATTCGTCATAGGAAAGCAACTCATTCCGAGAACAGAACAAGCTATTTCACACAGTACAGTGTTCAACAATGAAGATGTTTGTTTTCTAAACAAACTGCTTTAGAAATGAAGCGAATCTACTAAGTTGTATATCTTGTTAGATTACACAAGCTAGGAAAGTTTGAACTTGGTGCATTCAACTTTGTTCGTAGGAAAGCAACTCATTCCGACAACACAACTAGCTTATTTCACACAGTACAGTGTTCGGTAATGAAGATGTTTGTTTTCTAAACATGCTACTTTAGAAATGAAACGAATCTACTATGTTGTACATCTTGTTAGATTACAGAAACAAGGAAAGTTTGAACTTCCTGCACTCAACCTTGTTTGTAGGAAAGGAACTCATTCCTAGAAGACAACTAGCTTATTTCACACAGTACAGTGTTCGGCAATGAAGATCTTTGTTTTCATAACAAACTATTGTAGAAATGAAGCAAATCTACTAAGTTGTACATCTCAATAGATTACACAAACTAGGAAAATTTGAACGTGGTGCATTCAACCTTGTTCGTAGGAAAGCAACCCATTCCTAAAGAGAACTAGCTTACTTCACACAGTACAGTTTTGGGTAATGAAGATGTTTGTTTTCTAAACAAACTAGTTTAAAATGAAGTGAATCTACTATGTTGTATATCTTGTTATATTATACAAACTAGGAAAGTTTGAACTTGATGCACTCAACCTTCTTCTTAGGAAAGCAACTCATTCCGAGAAGAGAACTAGATTATTTCACACAGTAGAGGGTTTGGCAATGAAGATCTTTATTTTCTAAACAAACTACTTTAGAACTGAGGCGAATCTACTGAGTTGTACATCTTCTTAGATTAGAAACACTAGGAAAGTTTGAACTTGCTGCACTCAACCTTCTTCGTAGGAAAGCAACTGAGTCTGAGAACAAACCTAACTTATTTCACACAATACATTGTTCGGCAATTAAGATGTTTGTTTGTGAAACAAACTACTTTAGAAATGAGGCAAAAAGACTAAGTTGTACATCTTGTTAGATTACACAAACGAGGAAAGTTTGAACTTGGTGCATTCAACCTTGTTCGTAGGAAAGCAACACATTACTAAAGAGAACCAGCTTATTTCACACAGTACAGTTTTCTGCAATGAACATCTTTATTTTCTAAACAAACTACTCTAGAAAGGAAGCGAATTTACTAAGTTGTATATCTTGGTAGATTACACAAACTAGGAAAGTTTGAACTTGCTGCACAGAACTTTCTTCATAGGAAAGCAACTCATTCCGAGAAGAGAACAAGCTTATTTCACACAGTAGAGTGTTCAGCATTGAAGATGTTTGTTTTCTAAACAAACTGCGTTAGAAATGAAACAAATCTACTAAGTTGTACATCTTGTTAGATAACAGAAAGAAGGAAAGTTTGAACTTGCTGCACTCAACCTTGTTCGTAGGAAAGCAGCTCATTCAGAGAACAGAACTAGATTATTTCACACAGTACAGTGTTTGGCAATGAAGATGTTTGTTTTCTAAACAAACTACTTTAGAAATGAGGGGAATTGACTAAGTTGTTCATCTTGTTAGGTTACACGAACTAGGAAAGTTTGAACTTGCTGCACTCAACCTTCTTCATAGGAAAGAAACTCATTCTGAGAATAGATCTAGCTTATTTCATACAATACAGTGTTCGGCAATAAAGATGTATGTTTTCTAAACAAACTACTTTAGAAATGAGGCGAATGTACTAAGCTGTACATCTTGTTAGATTACAAAAACTAGGAAAGTTTGAACTTGCTGCACTCAACCTTGTTCTTTGGAAAGGAAGTCATTCCTAGAAGACAACTATCTTATTTCACACAGTACAGTGTTAGGCAATGAAGATGTTTGTTTTCTAAACAAACTACTTTAGAAATGAGGCAAATCTACCAAGTTGTGCATCTTGGTAGATTACACAAACAAGGAAAGTTTGAAAATGGTGCACTCAACCTTCTTCGTAGGAAAGCAACTCATTCCGAGAACACATCTAGCTTAATTCACACAATACAGTGTTCGGCAATGAAGATGTTTGTTTTTGAAACAAACTACTTTAGAAATGAGGCAAATGTCCTAAGTTGTACATCTTGTTAGCTTACACAAACTGCGAAAGTATCAACTTGCTGCACTCAACCTTCTTCGTAGGAAAGCAACTGATTCCAAAAACAGATCTAGCTTATTTCACACAATAAAGTGGTCAGCAATGAAGATGTTTGTTTTCTAAAGAAACTACTTTAGAAATGAGACGAACCTTCTAAGTTGTATATCTTGTTAGATTACACAAACAAGGACAGTTTGAACTTGCTGCACTCAACCTTGTTCGTAGGAAAGCAACTGATTCCAAGAACAGAACTAGCTTATTTCACCCAGTACAGTGTTTGGCAATGAAGATGTTTGTTTTCTAAACAAACTACTTTAGAAATGAAGTGAATCCACTAAGTTGTACATCTAGCAAGAATACACAAACAAGGAAACTTTGAACTTGCTGCACTCAATCATCTTGGTAAGAAAGCAACTCATTCCGAGAACAGAACTAGCTTATTTCACCCAGTACAGTGTTCGGCAAAGAAGATGTTCATTTTCTAAACAAACTACTTTAGAAATGGGGGGAATCCACTAAGTAGTACATCTTGTTAGATTACACATACAAGAAAAGTTTGAACTTGCTGCACTCAACCTTCTTCGCAGGAAAGGAACTGATTCCGAGAACAGAACCAGCTTATTTGACCTAGTACAGTGTTTGGCATTGAAGATGTTTGTTTTCTAAATAAACTACTTTAAAAATGATACGAATCTACTAAGTGGTACATCTTGTTAGATTACAGAAGCAAAGAAAGTTTGTACTTGCTGCACTCAACGTTCTTAGTGGGAAAGCAGCTCATTCCAAGAATAGAACTAGATTATTTCACACAGTACAGTTTCTGGCAATGAAGATTTTTTTTCCTAAACAAACTACTTTAGAAATGAGGCGAATCAACTAAGTTACACATCTTGTTAGATTACACAAACTAGGAAAGTTTGAACTTGCTGCACTCAACCTTCCTCGTAGGAAAGCAACTCATTCTGAGAATAGATCTAGCTTATTTCATACAATACAGTGTTTGTCAATGAACATGTTTGTTTTCTAAACAAACTACTTTAGAAATGAAGTGAATCTACTAAGTTGTATATCTTGTTAGATTACACAAACTAGGAAAGTTTGAACATGGTGCATTCAACCTTCTTCGTAGGAAAGCAACTCATTCTGAGAACAGAACTAGCTTATTTCTCACAGTACAGTTTTCGGCAATGAGGATGTTTGTTTTCTAAACATGCTACTTTAGAAATGAAAGGAATGTACTAAGTTGTACATCTTGTTAGATTACAGAAACAAGGAAAGTTGGACCTTGCTACACTCAACATTGTTTTAGGAAAGGAACTCATTCCTAGAAGACAACTAACTTATTTCACACAGTACAGTGTTTGGCAATGAAGATGTTTGTTTTCTAAACAAACTACTTTAGAAATGAGGTGAACCACTAAGTTGTATATCTTCTTAGAATACACGAACAAGGAAAGTTTTAAAATGCTGCACTCAACCTTCTTCGTAGGAAAGCAACTCATTCCGAGAACAGATCTAGCTTATTTAACACAATACAGTGTTTGGCAATGAAGATGTTTGTGTTTGAAATACACTACTTTACAAATGAAGCGAATCTACTAAGTTGTACATCTCGATAGATTACACAAACTAGGAAAGTTTGAACTTGGTGCATTCAACCTTGTTCATAGGAAAGCAACTCATTCCTAAAGAGAAATAGCTTACTTCACACAGTACAGTTTTGGGCAATGACGATGTTTGTTTTCTAAACAAACTACGTTAGAAATGAGGCGAATCTACTAAATTGTACATCTTGTTAAATTACACAAACTGGGAAAGTTTGAACTTGCTGCACTCAAACTTGCTGCACTCAAACTTCTTCTTGGAGAGCAACTCATTCCGAGAATAGATCTAGCTTATTTCACACAATACAGTGTCTAGCAATGCAGATGTTTGTTTTCTAAACAAACTACTTTAAAATGAAGTTAATCTACTAAGTTGTATATCTTGTTAGATAACACAAACTAAGAAAGTTTGAACTTGATGCACTCAACCTTCTTCGAAGGAAAGTAACTCATTCCGAGAAGAGAAGTAGCTTATTTCACACAGTACAGTGTTTGGCAATGAAGATGTTTGTTTTCTAAACAAACCATTTTGGAAATGAGACAAATCTACTAAGTTGTATATCTTGTTAGATTACACAAATAAGGAACGTTTGAACTTGCTGCACTCAACCTTGTTCGTAGGAAAGGAACTAATTCCTAAAGAGAAATATCTTATTTCACACAGTACAGTATTTGGCAATGAAGATCTTTGTTTTCTAAACAAACTACTTTAGAAATGAGGTGAATCTACTAAGTTGTATATCTTGTTACATTACACAAACACGGAAAGTTGGAACTTGCTGTACTCAACCTTTTTCTAGGAAAGCAACTCATTCCTGGAAGAGAACTAGCTTATTTCACACAATACATTGTGCGGCAATGAAAATGTTTGTTTTTGAAACAAACTACTTTAGAAATGAGGCAAAAAGACTAAGTTGTATATCTTGTTAGATTACACAAACGAGGAAAGTTTGAACTTGGTGCATTCAACCTTGTTTGTACGAAAGCAACTCATTCCTCAAGAGAACTAGCTTATTTCACAGAATACAGATTTCACCAATGAAGATGTTTGTTTTCTAAACAAACTACTTTAGAAATGAAGCGAATTTACTAAGTTCTATATCCTGTTAGATTATACAAACTAGGGAAGTTTGAACTTGCTGCACACAACCTTCTTCATAGGAAAGCAACTCATTCCGAGAAGAGAACAAGCTTATTTCACACAGTACAGTGTTCAGCATTGAAGATGTTTGTTTTCTAAACAAACTACATTAGAAATGAAACGAATCTACTAAGTTGTACATCTTGTTAGATAACAGAAACAAGGAAAGTTTGAACTTGCTGCACTCAACCTTGTTCGTAGGAAAGCAGCTGATTCCGAGAACAGAACTAGATTATTTCACACAGTACAGTGTTCGGCAATGAAGATGTTTGTTTTCTAAACAAACTATTTTAGAAATGAGGGGAATCAACTAAGTTGTACATCTTGTAAGATTACACAATTAGGAATGTTTGAACTTGCTTCACTCAACCTTCTTCTTAGGAAAGCAACTCATTCTGAGAATAGATCCAGCTTATTTCATACAATACAGTGAAGATGTTCATTTTCTAAACAAACTATTTAAGAAATAAGGTGAATGTACTAAGTTGTACATCTTGTTAGATTACAAAAACAAGGAAAGCTTGAACTTGCTGCACTCAACCTTCTTCGTAGGAAAGGAACTCATTCCTAGAAAACAAGTAGCTTATTTCACACAGTACTGTGTTCGGCAACGAAGATGTTTGTCTTCTAAACAAACTACTTCAGAAATGAGGCGAATCTACTAAGTTGTATATCTTGTTAGATTACAGAAACAAGGAAAGTTTGAAAATGGTGCACTCAACCTTCTTCATAGGAAAGCAACTCATTCCAAGAACAGATCTAGCTTATTTGACACAATACAGTGTTTGGCAATGAAGATGTTTGTTTTCAAAACAAACTACTTTAGAAATGAGGCAAATGTCCTAAGTTGTACATCTTGGGAGATTACACAAACTACAAAAGTTTCAACTTGCTGCACTCAACCTTCTTCGTAGGAAAGCAACTGATTCCGAGAACAGATCTAGCTTATTTCACACAATAAAGTGTTCGGCAAAGAAGATGTTTGTTTTCTACAGAAACTACTTTAGAAATGAGGCAAATCTTCTAAGTTGTTTATCCTCTTAGATTATACAAACAAGGAAAGTTTGAACTTGCTGCACTCAACCTTGTTCGTAGGAAAGCAACTGATTCCAAGAACAGAACTAGCTTATTTCACGCAGTACAGTGTTTGGCAATGAAGATGTTTGTTTTCTAAAAAAATTACTTTAGAAATTAAAGGAATCTATGATGTTGTTCATCTAGAAAGATTAAACAAACATGGAAACTTTGAACTTGCTGCACTCAATCGTCTTGGTAAGAAAGCAACTCATTCTGAGAACAGAACTAGCTTATTTCACCCAGTACAGTGTTCGGCAATGAAGATGTTTGTTTTCTAAACAAGCTACTTTAGAAATGAAATGAATCACCTAAGTTATACATCTTGTTAGATTACACAAATAAGAAAATTTGAACTTGCTGCACTCAACCTTGTTCATAGGAAAGCAGCTCATTCCGAGAAGAGAACTAGATTTTTTCACACAGTACAGTGTTCGGCAATGAAGATGTTTCTTTTCTAAATAAACTACTTTAGAAATGAGGTGAATCTACTAAGTTGTACATCTAGTTAGATTTCTCAAACAAGGAAAAGTTTGAACTTGCTGCACTCAACCATCTTCGTAAGAAAGCAACTCACTCCGAGACGACAACTAGCTTATTTCACACAGTACAGTGTTCCACAATGAAGATGTTTGTTTTCTAAACAACCTACTTTAGAAATGAGGTGAATCTACTAAGTTGTACATCTTGTTAGATTAGAAAACTAGGAAAGTTTGAACTTGCTACACTCAACCTTCTTCATAGGAAAGCAACTCATTCCTAGAACAGATCTAACTTATTTCACACAGTACAGTGTTAAGCAATGAAGATGTTTGTTTTCTAAACAAACTACTTTAGAAATGAGGTGAATCTACTAAATTGTACATCTTGTTAGATTACACAAACAAGGAAAGTTTGAACTTGCTGCACTCAACCTTCTTCATAGGAAAGCAACTCATTCCAAGAACAGAACTAGCTTATTTCACACAGTACAGTGTTCGGCAATGAAGATGTTTGTTTTCTAAACAAACTACTTTAGAAATGAGGTGAATCTACTAAGTTGTACATCTTGTTAGATTACACAAACAAGGAAAGTTTGAACTTGCTGCACTCAACCTTTTCTTAGGAAAGCAACTCATTCAAGAACAGATCTAGCTTATTTCACACAATACAGTGTTTGGCAATGAAGATGTTTGTTTTCTAAACAAACTACTTTAGAAATGAAACAAATCTACTAAGTTGTACATCTTGTTAGATTACACAAACAAGGAAAGTTTGAACTTGCTGCACTCAACCTTTTTCTAGGAAAGCAACTCATTCCCAGAACAGAACTAGCTTATTTCACACAGTACAGTGTTTTGGCAATGAAGATGTTTGTTTTCTAAACAAACTACTTTAGAAATGAGGTGAATCTACTAAGTTGTACATATTGTAAGATTACACAAACAAGGAAAGTTTGAACTTGCTGCACTCAATCTTTTTCTAGGAGAGCAACTCATTCCTAGAAGAGAACTAGCTTATTTCACACAGTACAGTGTTTGGCAATGAAGATGTTTGTTTTCTAAACAAACTACTTTAGAAATGAAGCGAATCTACTAAGTTGTACATCTTGTTAGATTACACAAATTTGGAAAGTTTGAACTTGATGCATTCAACCTTCTTCAGTAGGAAAGCAACTCATTCCTAGAAACAGAACTAGCTTATTTCACACAGTACAGTGTTTGGCAATGAAGATGTTTGTTTTCTAAACAAACTACTTTAGAAATGAAACAAATCTACTAAGTTGTACATCTTGTTAGATTACACAAACAAGGAAAGTTTGAACTTGCTGCACTCAACCTTGTTCTTAGGAAAGCAACTCATTCCTAAACAGAACTAGCTTATTTCACACAGTACAGTGTTGGGCAATGAAGATGTTTGTTTTCTAAACAAACTACTTTAGAAATGAGGTGAATCTACTAAGTTGTACATCTTGTTAGATTACACAAACAAGAAAAGTTTGAACTTGCTGCACTCAACCTTTTCTTAGGAAAGCAACTCATTCCGAGAACAGATCTAGCTTTCTTCACACAATACAGTGTTTGGAAATGAAGATGTTTGTTTTCTAAACAAACTACTTTAGAAATGAAGCAAATCTACTAAGTTGTACATCTTGTTAGATTACACAAAAACAAGAAAGTTTGAACTTGCTGCACTCAACCTTTTTCGTAGGAAAGCAACTCATTCCGAGAACAGATCTAGCTTATTTCACACAGTACAGTGTTTGGCAATGAAGATGTTTGTTTTCTAAACAAACTACTTTTTAAATGAGGCAAATCTACTAAGTTGTACATCTTGTTAGATTACAAAAAACAAGAAAAGTTTGAACTTGCTGCACTCAACCTTCTTTTAGGAAAGCAACTCATTCCGAGAACAGAACTAGCTTATTTCACACAATACAGTGTTTGGCAATGAAGATGTTTGTTTTCTAAACAAACTACTTTAGAAATGAGGTGAATCTACTAAGTTGTACATCTTGTTAGATTACACAAACTAGGAAAGTTTGAACTTGCTGCACTCAACCTTCTTCTAGGAAAGCAACTCATTCCAAGAACAGAACTAGCTTATTTCACACAGTACAGTGTTTGGCAATGAAGATGTTTCTTTTCTAAACACACTACTTTAGAAATGAGGCAAATCTACTAAGTTGTACATCTTGTCAGATAACACAAAGTAGGAAGGTTTAAACTTGCTGCACTCAACCTTTTTCTAGGAAAGCAACTCATTCCTAGAAGAGAACTAGCTTATTTCACACAGTACAGTGTTCAGCAATGAAGATGTTTGTTTTCTAAACAAACTACTTTAGAAATGAAGTGAATCTACTAAGTTGTACATCTTGTTAGATTACACAAACTAGGAAAGTTTGAACTTGCTGCACTCAACCTTCTTCATAGGAAAGCAACTCATTCCAAGAACAGAACTAGCTTATTTCACACAGTACAGTGTTTGGCAATGAAGATGTTTGTTTTCTAAACAAACTACTTTAGAAATGAAGTGAATCTACTAAGTTGTACATCTTGTTAGATTACACAAAAAGGAAAGTTTGAACTTGCTGCACTCAACCTTGTTCTAGGAAAGCAACTCATTCTGAGAACAGAACTAGCTTATTTCACACAGTACAGTGTTTGGCAATGAAGATGTTTGTTTTCTAAACAAACTACTTTAGAAATGAAGTGAAATCTACTAAGTTGTACATCTTGTTAGATTACACAAACTAGAAAAGTTTGAACTTGCTGCACTCAACCTTCTTCTAGGAAAGCAACTCATTCTGAGAACAGATCTAGCTTATTTCACACAGTACAGTGTTTGGCAATGAAGATGTTTGTTTTCTAAACAAACTACTTTAGAAATGAGGTGAATCTACTAAGTTGTACATCTTGTTAGATTACAAAAACAAGGAAAGTTTGAACTTGCTGCACTCAACCTTCTTCGTAGGAAAGCAACTCATTCCAAGAACAGAACTAGCTTATTTCACACAGTACAGTGTTTGGCAATGAAGATGTTTGTTTTCTAAACAAACTACTTTAGAAATGAGGTGAATCTACTAAGTTGTACATCTTGTTAGATTACACAAAAAAAGGAAAGTTTGAACTTGCTGCACTCAACCTTCTTCATAGGAAAGCAACTCATTCCAAGAACAGAGATCTAGCTTATTTCACACAGTACAGTGTTTGGCAATGAAGATGTTTGTTTTCTAAACAAACTACTTTAGAAATGAGGCAAATCTACTAAGTTGTACATCTTGTTAGATTACACAAACTAGGAAAGTTTGAACTTGCTGCACTCAACCTTTTTCATAGGAAAGCAACTCATTCCAAGAACAGAACTAGCTTATTTCACACAGTACAGTGTTTGGCAATGAAGATGTTTGTTTTCTAAACAAACTACTTTAGAAATGAGGCAAATCTACTAAGTTGTACATCTTGTTAGATTACACAAACAAGGAAAGTTTGAACTTGCTGCACTCAACCTTCTTCATAGGAAAGCAACTCATTCCGAGAACAGAACTAGCTTATTTCACACAGTACAGTGTTTGGCAATGAAGATGTTTGTTTTCTAAACAAACTACTTTAGAAATGAGGTGAATCTACTAAGTTTACATCTTGTTAGATTACACAAACAAGGAAAGTTTGAACTTGCTGCACTCAACCTTCTTCTTTCTAGGAAAGCAACTCATTCCGAGAACAGAACTAGCTTATTTCACACAGTACAGTGTTTGGCAATGAAGATGTTTGTTTTCTAAACAAACTACTTTAGAAATGAAACTAATCTACTAAGTTGTACATCTTGTTAGATTACACAAACAAGGAAAGTTTGAACTTGCTGCACTCAACCTTCTTCATAGGAAAGCAACTCATTCCTAGAACAGAACTAGCTTATTTCACACAGTACAGTGTTTGGCAATGAAGATGTTTGTTTTCTAAACAAACTACTTTAGAAATGAGGTGAATCTACTAAGTTGTACATCTTGTTAGATTACACAAACTAGAAAAGTTTGAACTTGCTGCACTCAACCTTCTTTCTAGGAAAGCAACTCATTCCTGAGAACAGAACTAGCTTATTTCACACAGTACAGTGTTCGGCAATGAAGATGTTTGTTTTCTAAACAAACTACTTTAGAAATGAGGTGAATCTACTAAGTTGTACATCTTGTTAGATTACACAAACAAGAAAAGTTTGAACTTGCTGCACTCAACCTTGTTTCTAGGAAAGCAACTCATTCCTAGAACAGAACTAGCTTATTTCACACAGAAGTACAGTGTTCAAACTAAATGAAGATGTTTGTTTTCTAAACAAACTACTTTAGAAATGAAGTGAATCTACTAAGTTGTACATCTTGTTAGATTACACAAACAAGGAAAGTTTGAACTTGCTGCACTCAACCTTCTTCTAGGAAAGCAACTCATTCCGAGAACAGAACTAGCTTATTTCACACAGTACAGTGTTCAGCAATGAAGATGTTTGTTTTCTAAACAAACTACTTTAGAAATGAAACAAATCTACTAAGTTGTACATCTTGTTAGATTACAAAAACAAGAAAAGTTTGAACTTGCTGCACTCAACCTTTTCGTAGGAAAGCAACTCATTCCGAGAGAGAACTAGCTTATTTCACACAGTACAGTGTTCAGCAATGAAGATGTTTGTTTTCTAAACAAACTACTTTAGAAATGAGGTGAATCTACTAAGTTGTACATCTTGTTAGATTACACAAACAGGAAAGTTTGAACTTGCTGCACTCAACCTTTTCTCTAGGAAAGCAACTCATTCCGAGAACAGAACTAGCTTATTTCACACAGTACAGTGTTTGGCAATGAAGATGTTTGTTTTCTAAACAAACTACTTTAGAAATGAAGGTGAATCTACTAAGTTGTACATCTTGTTAGATTACACAAACTAGGAAAGTTTGAACTTGCTGCACTCAACCTTCTTCTAGGAAAGCAACTCATTCCAAGAACAGAACTAGCTTATTTCACACAGTACAGTGTTCAGCAATGAAGATGTTTGTTTTCTAAACAAACTACTTTAGAAATGAGGCAAATCTACTAAGTTGTACATCTTGTTAGATTACACAAACAAGGAAAGTTTGAACTTGCTGCACTCAACCTTCTTCTAGGAAAGCAACTCATTCCAAGAACAGAACTAGCTTATTTCACACAGTACAGTGTTTGGCAATGAAGATGTTTGTTTTCTAAACAAACTACTTTAGAAATGAAATGAATCTACTAAGTTGTACATCTTGTTAGATTACACAAACTAGGAAAGTTTGAACTTGCTGCACTCAACCTTTCTTCTAGGAAAGCAACTCATTCCAAGAACAGAACTAGCTTATTTCACACAGTACAGTGTTTGGCAATGAAGATGTTTGTTTTCTAAACAAACTACTTTAGAAATGAGGCAAATCTACTAAGTTGTACATCTTGTTAGATTACACAAACAAGGAAAGTTTGAACTTGCTGCACTCAACCTTTTTCATAGGAAAGCAACTCATTCCAAGAACAGAACTAGCTTATTTCACACAGTACAGTGTTCAGCAATGAAGATGTTTGTTTTCTAAACAAACTACTTTTTAGAAATGAGGTGAATCTACTAAGTTGTACATCTTGTTAGATTACACAAACAAGGAAAAGTTTGAACTTGCTGCACTCAACCTTCTTCATAGGAAAGCAACTCATTCCTAGAACAGAACTAGCTTATTTCACACAGTACAGTGTTTGGCAATGAAGATGTTTGTTTTCTAAACAAGCTACTTTAGAAATGAAATGAATCACCTAAGTTATACATCTTGTTAGATTACACAAACAAGAAAAATTTGAACTTGCTGGACTCAACCTTGTTCATAGGAAAGCAACTCATTCCGAGAACAGAACTAGCTTATTTCACACAGTACAGTGTTCGGCAATGAAGATGTTTGTTTTCTAAACAAACTACTTTAGAAATGAGGTGAATCTACTAAGTTGTACATCTTGTTAGATTACACAAACAAGGAAAAGTTTGAACTTGCTGCACTCAACCTTCTTTCAGGAAAGCAACTCATTCCAAGAACAGAACTAGCTTATTTCACACAGTACAGTGTTCTGCAATGAAGATGTTTGTTTTCTAAACAACCTACTTTAGAAATGAGGTGAATCTACTAAGTTGTACATCTTGTTTGATTAGAGAAACTAGGAAAGTTTGAAATTGCTACACTCAACCTTCTTCATAGGAAAGCAACTCATTATGAGAACAGATCTAACTTATTTCACACAATACAGTGTTAGGCAATGAAGATGTTTGTTTTCTAAACATACTACTCTAGAAATGAAGCAAATGTACAAAATGGTACATCTTGTTAGATTACACAAATTAGGAAAGTTTGAACTTGATGCACTCATCCCTCTTCATAGGAAAGCAACTCATTCCAAGAACAGAACTAGCTTATTTCACACAGTACAGTGTTTGGCAATGAACATATTTCTTTTCTAAACACACTACTTTAGAAATGAGGTGAATCTACTAAGTTGTACATCTTGTTAGATTACACAAACTAGGAAAGTTTGAACTTGCTGCACTCAACCTTCTTCTTGGAGAGCAGCTTAGTCCAAGAACACATCTAGCTTATTTCACACAATACAGTGTTTGGCAATGAAGATGTTTGTTTTCTAAACAAACTGCTTTAGAAATGAAACGAATCTACTAAGCTATATATCTTGTTAGATTACACAAACAATGAAAGTTTGAATTTGCTGCACTCAACCTTTTTCTAGGAAAGCAACTCATTCCCAGAAGAGAACTAGCTTATTTCACACAGTACAGTGTTTGGTAATGAAAATGTTTGTTTTCTAAACAAACTACTTTAGAAATGAAGCGAATCTGTTAAATTGTACATCTTGTCAGATTAGAAAACCTGGGAAAGTTTGAACTTGCTGCACTCAACCTTCTTCGTAGGAAAGCAAGTCATTCCAAGAACAGGTCTAGCTCATTTCACACAATACAGTGTTCGGCAATGAAGATGTTTGTTTTCTAAACAAACCACTTTAAAAATGAAGCAAATTTACTAAGTTGTACATCTTGTTAGATTACACAAACTAGAAAAGTTTGAACTTGGTGCATTCAACCTTATTCGTAGGAAAGCAATTAATTCCTAAAGAGAACTAGCTTATTTCAGAGTACAGTTTTGGGCAATGAAGATGTTTGTTTTCTAAACAAACTACTTTAGAAATGAAGCGAATGTACTAAGTTGTACATCTATTAGAGTACACAAACTAGGAAAGTTTGAATTTGCTGCACTCAACCTTCTTTGTAGGAAAGCAACTCATTCTGACATCAGAACAGGCTTATTTAACACAGTACAGTGTTCGGCAATGAAGATGTTTGTTTTCTAAACAAACTACTTTAGAAATGAGTCAAATCTACTAAGTTGTACATCTTGTTAGATTACACAGACAAGGAAAGTTTCAAAAAGCTGCACTCAAACTTCTTTGTAGGAAAGCAAATCCTTCCTAGAACAGAACTAGCTTATTTCACACAGAACAGTGTTGGGCAATGAAGACGTTTGTTTTCTAAACATACTACTTTAGAAATGAAGCCAATCTACTAAATTTTACATCTCCTTAGATTACATAAACTAGGAATGTTTGAACTTGGTGCACTCAACCCTCTTCATAGGTAAGCAACTCATTCCGAGAATAGAACTAGCTTATTTCACACAGTACAATGTTCATCAATGAAGATGTTTGGTTTCTAAACAAACTACTTTAGAAATGAGGTGAATCTATTAAGTTGTACATCATGTTAGATTACACAAACTAGGAAATTTTAAACTTGCTGCACTCAACCTTTTTCTAGGAAAGCAACTCATTCCTAGAATAGAACCAGCTTATTTCACACAGTACAGTGTGTGGCAATGAAGATGTTTGTTTTCTAAACAAACCACTTTAGAAATGAGGCGAATCTACTAAATTGTACATCTTGTTAGATTAGAAAAACTAGGA
>JAEOAD010001192.1:0-32230 GCA_036365145.1 Orientallactaga sibirica | reverse complement strand
ACTTCATTTCTAATGCAGTTTCTTTTAGGAAACAAACATCTTCATTGCCCAAAACTGTAGTGTGTGTGAAATAAGTTAGTCTGGTTGTAGGAATCCGTTGCTTTCTCCTACGAAGAATGTTTAGTGCAGCAATTTCAAAAATTTTAGTTAGTGTAATCTAAGAAGATGTACAAATTACTAGTATTATTTCATTTCTAAAGTAGTTTGTTTAGAAAACAAACATGTTCGTGCCGAACACTGTACTGTTTGAAATAAGCTAGTTCGGTTCTAAGAATCATTTGCTTTGCTACGAAGAAGGTTTAGTGCAGCAACTTCAAACCTTCCTTGATTGTGTAGTCTAACAAGATGTTAGACTACAAAAGTTTTGCTTCATTTATAAAGTAGTTACTTTAGAAAACAAACATCTTCATTGCAACACTGTACTGTGTGATATAAGCTAGTTAGATTCTAGGAATCAGTTGCTTTCCTACGAAGAAGGTTTAGTGCAGCAAGTTCAAACTTTTCTAGTTAGTGTAGTCTAACAAGATGCTCAACTTAGTAATATCGCTTCATTTCTAAAGCAGTTTGTTTAGAAAACATACATCTTCGTTGCCGAAAACTGTACTGTGTGAAATAAGGTAGTTCGGTTGTAGGACTCTGTTGCTTCCCTACGAAGAAGGTTAAGTTCAGCAACTTCAAACCTTCCTTGTTTGTGTAGTCTAACAAGATGTACAACTTACTAGTTTCGCTTCATTTCTAAAGTAGTTTCTTTAGAAAACAAACATCTTCATTGCCGAACACTGTACTGTGTGAAATAAGCTAGTTCGGTTCTAGGAATCAGTTGCTTTCCTACGAAGAAGGTTCAGTGCAGTAAGTTCAAACCTTCCTTGTATCTGTAGTCTAACAAGATGTACAACTTACTAGTTTCGCTTCATTTCTAAAGCAGTTTGTTTAGAAAACATACATCTTCATTGCCGAAAACTGTACTGTGTGAAATAAGTTAGTTCGGTTGTAGGAATCAGTTGCTTTCCTACGAAGAAGTTTTAGTGCAGCAACTTCAAACATTTTTAGTTAGTGCAATCTAAGAAGATGTACAAATTAGTAGTATCGCTTCATTTCTAAAGTAGTTTGTTTAGAAAACAAACATCTTCATTGCCGAACACTGTCCTGTGAGAAATAAGCTAGTTCGGTTCTAGGAATCAGTTGCTTTCCCTACGAAGAAGGTTAAGTGCAGCAACTTCAAACCTTCCTTGTTTGTGTAGTCTAACAAGATATATAACTTACTAGTTTCGCTTCTTTCTAAAGTACCTTCTGTAGAAAACAAACATTTTCATTGACGAACACTGTACTGTATGAAATAAGCTAGTTCGGTTCTAGGAATCTGTTGATTTCCTACGAAGAAGGTTTAGTGCAGCAAGTTCAAACTTTTCTAGTTAGTGTAATCTAAGAAGATGTACAAAGTAGTAGTATCGCTTCATTTCTAAAGCAGTTTGTTTAGAAAACATACATCTTCATTGTCGAAAATTGTACTGTGTGAAATAAGATAGTTCGGTTGTAGGAATCAGTTGCTTTCCTACGAAGAAGGCTTAGTGCAGCAACTTCAAACATTTTTAGTTAGTGTAATCTAAGAAGATGTACAAATTAGTAGTATCGCTTCATTTCTAAAGTAGTTTCTTTAGAAATCATACATCTTCTTTGCCGAATACTGTACTGTGTGAAATAAGTTAGTTCGGTTGTAGGTATCAGTTGAGTTCCCTCTCTGAAGAAGGTTAAGTTCAGCAACTTCAAACCTTCCTTGTTTGTGTAGTCTAACAAGATGTACAACTTACTAGTTTCGCTTCATTTCTAAAGTAGTTTCTTTAGAAAACAAACATCTTCATTGCCGAACACGGTACTGTGTGAAATAAGCTAGTTCGGTTCTAGGAATCAGTTGCTTTCTTACGAAGAAGGTTTAGTGCAGCAAGTTCAAACTTTTCTAGTTAGTGTAATCTAAGAAGATGTACAAACTAGTAGTTTCGCTTCATTGCTAAAGTAGTTTGTTTAGAAAACAAACATCTTCATTACGAACACTGTACTGTGTGAAATAAGCTAGTTAGGTTCTAGGAATCAGTTGCTTTTCCTGAGAAGAAGGTTAAGTGCAGCAACTTCAAACCTTCCTTGTTTGTGTAGCCTAACAAGATGTACAACTGACTAGTTTCGTTTCATTTCTAAAGTAGTTTCTTTAGAAAACAAACATTTTCATTGACGAACACTGTACTGTGTGAAATAAGCTAGTTCGGTTCTAGGAATCAGTTGCTTTCCTACGAAGAAGGTTTAGTGCAGCAATTTCAAACTTTTCTAGTTAGTGTAATCTAAGAAGATGTACAAATTAGTAGTATCACTTCATTTCTAAAGCAGTTTGTTTAGAAAACATACATCTCCATTGCCGAAAACTGTACTGTGTGAAATAAGTTAGTTCGGTTGTAGGAATCAGTTGCTTTCCTACGAAGAAGGTTTAGTGCAGCAACTTCAAACATTTGTAGTTAGTGAAATCTAAGAAGGTGTACAAATTAGTAGTATCGCTTCATTTCTAAAGTAGTTTGTTTAGAAAACAAACATCTTCATTGCCGAACACTGTACTGTGTGAAATAAGCTAGTTCGGTTCTAAGAATCAGTTGCTTTCCTACGAAGAAGGTTTAGTGCAGCAAGTTCAAACTTTTCTAGTTAGTGTAGTCTAACAAGATTTACAACTTAGTAGTACCGCTTCATTTCTAAAGCAGTTTATTTAGAAAACATACATCTTCATTGCCGAAAACTGTACTGTCTGAAATAAGTTAGTTCGGTTGTAGGAATCAGTTGCTTTCCTACGAGGAAGGTTTAGTGCAGCAACTTCAAACATTTCTAGTTAGTGTAATGTAAGAAGATGTACAAATTAGTAGTTTCGCTTCATTTCTAAAGTAGTTTGTTTAGAAAACAAACATCTTCATTGCCGAACACTTTACTGTGTGAAATAAGCTAGTTCGGTTCTAGGAATCATTTGCTTTCCTACGAAGAAGGTTTAGTGCAGCAACTTCAAACCTTCCGTGATGGTGCAGTCTAACAAGATGTACAACTTACTAGTTTCGCTTCATTTCTAAAGTAGTTTCTTTAGAAAACAAACATCTTCATTGCTGAACACTGTACTGTGTGAAATAAGCTAGTTCGGATCTAGGAATCACTTGCTTTCCTACGAAGAAGGTTTAGTGCAGCAAGTTCAAACTTTTCTTGTTAGTGTAATCTAAAAAGATGTACACTTTAGTAGTTTCACTTCTTTTCTAAAGCAGTTTCTTTAGGACACAAACATCTTCATTGCCGAACACTGTACTGTGTGAAATAAGTTAGTTCTGTTGTAGGAATCAGTTGCTCTCCTACGAAGAAGGTTAAGTGCAGCAACTTCAAACATTTGTAGTTAGTGAAATCTAAGAAGGTGTACAAATTAGTAGTATCGCTTCATTTCTAAAGTTGTTTGTTTAGAAAACAAACATCTTCATTGCCGAACACTGTACTGTGTGAAATAAGCTAGTTCGGTTCTAGGAATCATTTGCTTTCCTACGAAGAAGGTTTAGTGCAGCAAGTTCAAACCTTCCTTGATTGTGTAGTCTAACAAGATGTACAAAACACTAGTTTTGCTTCATTTATAAAGTAGTTTCTTTAGAAAACAAACATCTTCATTGCCGAACAGTGTACTGTGTGAAATAAGCTAGTTCGGATCTAGGAATCACTTGCTTTCTATGAAGAAGGTTTAGTGCAGCAAGTTCAAACTTTTCTCGTTAGTGTAATCTAACAAGATGTACACCTTAGTAGTTTCACTTAATTTCTAAAGCAGTTTCTTTAGGAAACAAACATCTTCATTGCCGAACACTGTACTGTGTGAAATAAGTTAGTTCTGTTGTAGGAATCAGTTGCTCTCCTACGAAGAAGGTTAGGTGCAGCAACTTCAAACATTCCTTGTTTGTGTAGTGTAACAAGATGTACAACTTACTAGTTTCGCTTCATTTCTAAACTAGTTTCTTTGGAAAACAAACATCTTCATTCCCGAACACTGTACTGTGTGAAATAAGCTAGTTCAGTTCTAGGAATCAGTTGCTTTCCTACGAGGAAGGTTTAGTGCAGCAAGTTCAAACTTTTCTAGTGAGTGTAGTCTAACAAGATGTACAACTTAGTAGTATCGCTTCATTTCTAAAGCAGTTTGTTTAGAAAACATACATCTTCATGGCCGAAAACTGTACTGTGTGAAATAAGTTAGTTAGGTTGTAGGAATCAGTTGCTTTCCTACGAAGAAGGTTTAGTGCAGCAACTTCAAACATTTCTAGTTAGTGTAATCTAAGAAGATGTACAAATTAGTAGTATCGCTTCATTTCTAAAGTAGTTTGTTTAGAAAACAAACATCTTCATTGCCGAACTCTGTACTGTGTGAAATAAGCTAGTTCGGTTCTAGGAATCAGTTGCTTTCCTACGAAGACGGTTAAGTGCAGCAACTTCAAACCTTCCTTGTTTGTGTAGTCTAACAAGATGTACAACTTACTAGTTTCGCTTCATTTCTAAAGCAGTTTGTTTAGAAAACATACATCTTCATGGCCGAAAACTGTACTGTGTGAAATAAGTTAGTTCGGTTGTAGGAATCACTTTCTTTCCTACGAAGAAGGTTTAGTGCAGCAACTTCAAACATTACTAGTTAGTGTAATCTAAGAAGATGTACAAATTAGTAGTATCGCTTCATTTCTAAAGTAGTTTGTTTAGAAAACAAACATCTTCATTGCCGAACACTGTACTGTGTGAAATAAGCTAGTTCGGTTCTAGGAATCAGTTGCTTTCCTACGAAGAAGGTTAAGTGCAGCAACTTCAAACCTTCCTTGTCTGTGTAGTCTAACAAGATGTACAACTTACTAGTTTCGCTTCATTTCTAAACTACTTTCTTTAGAAAACAAATATCTTCATTGCCGAACACAGTACTGTGTGAAATAAGCTAGTTCGGTTCTAAGAATCAGTTGCTTTCCTACGAAGAAGATTAAGTGCAGCAACTTCAAACCTTCCTTGTTTGTGTAGTCTAACAACATGTACAACTTACTAGTTTCGCTTCATTTCTAAACTAGTTTCTTTAGAAAACAAATATCTTCATTGCCGAACACAGTACTGTGTGAAATAAGCTAGTTTGGTTCTAGGAATCAGTTGCTTTCCTACGAAGAAGGTTTAGTGCAGCAAGTTCAAACTTTTCTAGTTAGTGTAATCTAAAAAGATGTAAAACTTCGTAGTTTCACTTCATTTCTAAAGCAGTTTGTTTAGAAAACATACCTCTTCATTGCCGAAAACTGTACTGCGTGAAATAAGTTAGTTTGGTTGTAGGAATCAGTTGCTTTCCTCCGAAGAAGGTTTAGTGCAGCAACTTCAAACATTTCTAGTTAGTGTAATCTAAGAAGATGTACAAATTAGTAGTATCGCTTCATTTCTAAAGTAGTTTGTTTAGAAAACAAACATCTTCATTGCCGAACACTGTACTGTGTGAAATAAGCTAGTTCGGTTCTCGGAATCAGTTGCTTTCCTACGAAGAAGGTTAAGTGCAGCAACTTCAAACCTTCCTTGTTTGTGTAGTCTAACAAGATGTACAACTTACTAGTTTCGCTTCATTTCTAAAGTAGTTTCTTTAGAAAATATACATCTTCATTGCCGAAAACTGTACTGTGTGAAATAAGTTAGTTCGGTTGTAGGAATCAGTTGCGTTCCTACGAAGAAGGTTAAGTGCAGCAACTTCACACCTTCCTTGATGGTGTAGTCTAACAAGATGTACAACTTACTAGTTTCGCTTCATTTCTAAAGTTGTTTCTTTAGAAAACAAACATCTTCATTGCCGAGCACTGTACTGTGTGAAATAAGCTAGTTCGGTTGTAGGAATCACTTGCTTTCCTACGAAGAAGGTTTAGTGCAGCAAGTTCAAACTTTTCTGGTTAGTGTAATCTAACAAGATGTACAACTTAGTAGTTTCACTTCATTTTAAAGCAGTTTCTTTGGGAAAGAAACATCTTCCTTACCGAACACTGTACTGTGTGAAATAAGCTAGTTCGGTTCTAGGAATCAGTTGCTTTCCTACGACGAAGGTTAAGTGCAGCAACTTCAAACCTTCCTTGTTTGTGTAGTCTAACAAGATGTACAACTTACTAGTTTCGCTTCATTTCAAAAGTAGTTTCTTTAGAAAACAAACATCTTCATTGCCGAACACTGTACTGTGTGAAATCAGCTAGTTCGGTTCTAGGAATCAGTTGCTTTCCTACGAAGAACGTTTTGTGCAGCAAGTTCAAACTTTTCTAGTTAGTGTAGTCTAACAAGATGTACAACTTAGTAGTATCGCTTCATTTCTAAAGCAGTTTGTTTAGAAAACATACATCTTCATTGCCGAAAACTGTACTGTGTGAAATAAGTTAGTTCGGCTGTAGGAATCAGTTGCTTTCCTACGGAGAAGGTTTAGTGCAGCAACTTCAAACATTTCTAGTTAGTGTAATCTAAGAAGATGTACAAATTAGTAGTATCGCTTCATTTCTAAAGTAGTTTGTTTAGAAAACAAACATCTTCATTGCCGAACACTGTACTGTGTGAAATAAGCTAGTTCGGTTCTAGGAATCACTTGCTTTCCTACGAAGAAGGTTTAGTGCAGCAAGTTCAAACTTTTCTGGTTAGTGTAATGTAACATGTTGTACAACTTCGTAGTTTCACTTCATTTCTAAAGCAGGTTGTTTAGAAAACATACATCTTCATTGCCGAAAACTGTACTGTGTGAAATAAGTTAGTTCGGTTGTAGGAATCAGTTGCTTTCCGACGAAGAAGGTTTAGTGCAGCAACTTCAAACATTTCTAGTTAGTGTAATCTAAGAAGATGGACAAATTAGTAGTATCGCTTCATTTCTAAAGTAGTTTGTTTAGAAAACAAACATCTTCATTGCCGAACACTGTACTGTGTGAAATAAGCTAGTTCGGTTCTCGGAATCAGTTGCTTTCCTACGAAGAAGGTTAAGTGCAGCAACTTCAAACCTTTCTTGTTTGTGTAGTCTAACAAGATGTACAACTTACTAGTTTCGCTTCATTTCTAAAGTTGTTTCTTTAGAAAACAAACATCTTCATTGCCGAACACTGTACTGTGTGAAATAAGCTAGTTTGGTTCTAGGAATCATTTGCTTTCCTACGAAGAAGGTTTAGTGCAGCAACTTCAAACCTTCCTTGATTGTGTAGTCTAACAAGATGTACAACTTACTAGTTTCGCTTCATTTCTAAAGCAGTTTGTTTAGAAAACATACATCTTCATTGCCGAAAACTGTACTGTGTGAAATAAGTTAGTTCGGCTGTAGGAATCAGTTGCTTTCCTACGAAGAAGTTTTAGTGCAGCAACTTCAAACCTTCCTTGATTGTGCAGTGTAACAAGATGTACAACTTACTAGTTTCGCTTCATTTCTAAAGTATTTTCTTTAGAAAACAAACATCTTCATTGCCCAAAACTGTACTGTGTAAAATAAGCTAGTTCGGTTCTAGGAATCACTTGCTTTCCTACGAAGAAGGTTTAGTGCAGCAACTTCAAACATTTCTAGTTAGTGTAATCTAAGAAGATGTACAAATTAGTAGTATCGCTTCATTTCTAAAGTAGTTTGTTTAGAAAACAAACATCTTCATTGCCGAACACTGTACTGTGTGAAATAAGCTAGTTCGGTTCTAGGAATCAGTTGCTTTCCTACGAAGAAGGTTAAGTGCGGCAACTTCAAACCTTCCTTGTTTGTGTAGTCTAACAAGATGTACAACTTACTAGTTTCGCTTCATTTCTAAAGTAGTTTCTTTAGAAAACAAACATCTTCATTGCCGAACACTGTACTGTGTGCAATAAGCTAGTTCGGTTCTAGGAATCATTTGCATTCCTACGAACAAGGTTTAGTGCAGAAACTTCAAATCTTCCTTGATTGTGTAGTCTAACAAGATGTACAACTTACTAGTTTCACTTCATTTCTAAAGCAGTTTGTTTAGAAAACATACATCTTCATTGCCGAAACCTGTACTGTGTGAAATAAGTTAGTTCGGCTGTAGGAATCAGTTGCTTTACTACGAAGAAGGTTTAGTGCAGCAACTTCAAACATTTCTAGTTAGTGTAATCTAAGAAGATGTACAAATTAGTAGTATCGCTTCATTTCTAAACTTGTTTGTTTAGAAAACAAACATCTTCATTGCCGAACACTGTACTGTGTAAAATAAGCTAGTTCGGTTCTCGTAATCATTTGCTTTCCTACGAAGAAGGTTTAGTGCAGCAACTTCAAACCTTCCTTGATTGTGTAGTCTAACAAGATGTACAACTTACTAGTTTCGCTTCATTTCTAAAGTAGTTTCTTTAGAAAACAAACATCTTCATTGCCGAACACTGTACTGTGAAATAAGCTAGTTCGTTTTTAGGAATAACTTGCTTTCCTACGAAGAACGTTTAGTGCAGCAAGTTCAAACTTTTCTGGTTAGTGTAATCTAACAAGTTGTACAACTTAGTAGTTTCACTTCATTTCTAAAGCAGTTTCTTTAGGAAACAAACATCTTCATTGCCGAACACTGTACTGTGTGAAATAAGTTAGTTCGGTTGTAGGAATCAGTTGCTTTCCTACGATGAAGGTTAAGTGCAGCAACTTCAAACCTTCCTTGTTTGTGTAGTCTAACAAGATGTACAACTTACTAGTTTCGCTTCATTTCTAAAGTAGTTTCTTTAGAAAACAAACATCTTCATTGCCGAACACTGTACTGTGTGAAATCAGCTAGTTCGGTTCTAGGAATCAGTTGCTTTCCTACGAAGAACGTTTTGTGCAGCAAGTTCAAACTTTCCTAGTTAGTGTAGTCTAAGAAGATGTACAACTTAGTAGTATAGCTTCATTTCTAATGCAGTTTGTTTAGAAAACATACATCTTCATTGCAGAAAACTGTACTGTGTGAAATAAGTTAGTTCGGTTGTAGGAATCAGTTGCTTTCCTACGAAGAAGGTTTAGTGCAGCAACTTCAAACATTTCTAGTTAGTGTAATCTAAGAAGATGTACAAATTAGAAGTTTCGCTTCATTTCTAAAGTAGTTTGTTTAGAAAACAAACATCTTCATTGCCAACACTGTACTGTGTGAAATAAGCTAGTTAGGTTCTAGAATCAGTTGTTTTCCCTCGAAGAAGGTTTAGTGCAGCAACTTCAAACCTTCCTTGTTTGTGTATTCTAACAAGATGTACAACTTACTAGTTTCGCTTCATTTCTAAAGTAGTTTCTTTAGAAAACAAACATCTTCATTGCCGAACACTGTACTGTGTGAAATAAGCTAGTTCGGTTCTAGGAATCATCAGTTGCTTTCCTCACGAAGAAGGTTAAGTGCAGCAACTTCAAACCTTCCTTGTTTGTGTAGTCTAAAAGGATGTACAATGTACTAGTTTCGCTTCATTTCTAAAGTAGTTTCTTTAGAAAACAAACATTTTCATTGACGAACAGTGTACTGTGTGAAATAAGCTAGTTCGGTTCTAGGAATCAGTTGCTTTCCTATGAAGAAGGTTTAGTGCAGCAGGTTCAAACTTTTCTAGTTAGTGTAATCTAAGAAGATGTACAAATTAGTAGTATCACTTCATTTCTAAACAGTTTGTTTCGAAAACATACATCTCCATTGCCGAAAACTGTACTGTGTGAAATAAGTTAGTTCGGTTGTAGGAATCAGTTGCTTTCCTACGAAGAAGGGTTAGTGCAGCAACTTCAAACATGTGTAGTTAGTGTAATCTAAGAAGGTGTACAAATTAGTAGTATCTCTTCATTTCTAAAGTTGTTTGTTTAGAAAACAAACATCTTCATTGCCGAACACTGTACTGTGTGAAATAAGCTAGTTCGGTTCTAGGAATCATTTGCTTTCCTACGAAGAAGGTTTAGTGCAGCAAGTTCAAACTTTTCTACTTAGTGTAGTCTAACAAGATGTGCAACTTAGTAGTATCGCTTCATTTCTAAGGCAGTTTGTTTAGAAAACATACATCTTCATTGCTGAAAACTGTACTGTGTGAAATAAGTTAGTTCGGTTGTAGGAATCAGTTGCTTTCCTACGAAGAAGGTTTAGTGCAGCAAGTTCAAACTTTTCTAGTTAGTGTAATCTAAAAAGATGTACAACTTCGTAGTTTCACTTCATTTCTAAAGCAGTTTGTTTAGAAAACATACATCTTCATTGCCGAAAACTGTACTGTGTGAAATAAGTTAGTTCGGTTGTAAGAATCAGTTGCTTTCCTACGTAGAAGGTTTAGTGCAGCAACTTCAAACATTTTTAGTTAGTGTAATCTAAGAAGATGTACAAATTAGTAGTATCGCTTCATTTCTAAAGTAGTTTGTTTAGAAAACAAACATCTTCATTGCCGAACACTGTACTGTGTGAAATAAGCTAGTTCGGTTCTAGGAATCAGTTGCTTTCCTACGAAGAAGGTTAAGTGCAGCAACTTCAAACCTTCCTTGTTTGTGTAGTCTAACAAGATGTACAACTTACTAGTTTCGCTTCATTTCTAAAGTAGTTTCTTTAGAAAACAAACATCTTCATTGCCGAACACTGTACTGTGTGAAATAAGATATTTCGGTTCTAGGAATCAGGTGCTTTCCTACGAAGAAGGTTTAGTGCAGCAAGTTCAAACTTTTCTAGTTAGTGTAGTCTAACAAGATGTACAACTTAGTAGTATCGCTTCATTTCTAAAGCAGTTTGTTTCGAAAACATACATCTTCATTGCCGAAAACTGAACTGTGTGAAATAAGTTAGTTCGGTTGTAGGAATCAGTTGCTTTCCTGGAAAGAAGGTTTAGTGCAGCAACTTCAAGCATTTCTATATAGTGTAATCTAAGAAGATGTACAAATTAGTAGTATCGCTTCATTTCTAAAGTAGTTTGTTTAGAAAACAAACATCTTCATTGCCGAACACTGTACTGTGTGAAATAAGCTAGTTCGGTTCTTGGAATCAGTTGCTTTCCTACGAAGAAGGTTAAGTTCAGCAACTTCAAACCTTCCTTGTTTGTGTAGTCTAACAAGATGTACAACTTACTAGTTTCGCTTCATTTCTAAAGTAGTTTCTTTAGAAAACAAACATCTTCATTGCTGAACACTGTACTGTGTGAAATAAGCTAGTTTGGTTCTAGGAATCATTTGCTTTCCTACGAAGAAGGTTTAGTGCAGCAACTTCAAACCTTACTTGATTGTGTAGTCTAACAAGATGTACAACTTACTAGTTTCGCTTCATTTCTAAAGCAGTTTGTTTAGAAAACATACATCTTCATTGCCGAAAACTGTACTGTGTGAAATAAGTTAGTTCGGCTGTAGGAATCAGTTGCTTTCCTACGAAGAAAGTTTAGTGCAGCAACTTCAAACATTTCTAATTAGTGTAATCTAAGAAGATGTACAAATTAGTAGTATCGCTTCATTTCTAAAGTTGTTTGTTTAGAAAACAAACATCTTCATTGTCGAACACTGTACTGTGTGAAATAAGCTATTTCGGTTCTAGGAATCAGTTGCTTTCCTACGAAGAAGGTTTAGTGCAGCAACTTCAAACCTTCCTTGATTGTGTAGTGTAACAAGATGTACAACTTAGAAGTTTCGCTTCATTTCTAAAGTAGTTTCTTTAGAAAACAAACATCTTCATTTCCCAAAACTGTACTGTGTAAAATAAGCTAGTTCGGTTCTAGGAATCACTTGCTTTCCTACGAAGAAGGTTTAGTGCAGCAACTTCAAACATTTCTAGTTAGTGTAATCTAAGAAGATGTACAAATTAGTAGTATCGCTTCATTTCTAAAGTAGTTTGTTTAGAAAACAAACATCTTCATTGCCGGACACTGTACTGTGTGAAATAAGCTAGTTCGGTTCTAGGAATCAGTTGCTTTCCTACGAAGAAGGTTAAGTGCAGCAACTTCAAACCTTCCTTGTTTGTGTAGTCTAACAAGATGTACAACTTACTAGTTTCGCTTCATTTCTAAAGTAGTTTCTTTAGAAACAAACATCTTCATTGCCGAACACTGTACTGTGTGAAATAAGCTAGTTCGGTTCTAGGAATCATTTGCATTCCTACGAACAAGGTTTAGTGCAGCAACTTCAAATCTTCCTTGATTGTGTAGTCTAACAAGATGTACAACTTACTAGTTTCGCTTCATTTCTAAAGCAGTTTGTTTAGAAAACATACATCTTCATTGCCGAAAACTGTACTGTGTGAAATAAGCTAGTTCGGTTCTAGGAATCAGTTGCATTCCTACGAACAAGGTTTAGTGCAGCAACTTCAAATCTTCCTTGATTGTGTAGTCTAACAAGATGTACAACTTACTAGTTTCGCTTCATTTCTAAAGTAGTTTGTTTAGAAAACAAACATCTTCATTGCCGAACACTGTACTGTGTGAAATAAGCTTGTTCGGTTCTAGGAATCAGTTGCTTTCCTACGAAGAAGGTTTAGTGCAGCAAGTTCAAACTTTTCTAGTTAGTGTAATCTAAAAAGATGTACAACTCCGTAGTTTCACTTCATTTCTAAAGCAGTTTGTTTAGAAAACATACATCTTCATTGCCGAAAACTGTACTGTGTGAAATAAGCTAGTTCGGTTGTAGGAATCAGTTGCTTTCCTACGAAGAAGGTTTAGTGCAGCACCTTCAAACATTTTTAGTTAGTGTAATCTAAGAAGATGTACAAATTAGTAGTATCACTTCATTTCTAAAGTAGTTTGTTTAGAAAACAAACATCTTCATTGCCCAACACTGTACTGTGTGAAATAAGCTTGTTCGGTTCTAGGAATCAGTTGCTTTCCTACGAAGAAGGTTAAATGCAGCAACTTCAAAGCTTCCTTGTTTGTGTAGTCTAACAAGATGTACCACGTACAAGTTTCACTTCATTTCTAAAGTAGTTTTTTTAGAAAACAAACATCTTCATTGCCGAACACTGTACTGTGTGAAATAAGCTAGTTCGGTTCTAGGAATCAGTTGCTTTCCTACGAAGAACGTTAAGTGCAGCAACTTCAATCCTTCCTTGTTTGGGTAGTCTAACAAGATGTACAACTTACTAGTTTCGCTTCATTTCTAAAGTAGTTTCTTTAGAAAAGAACATTTTCATTGACGAACACTGTACTGTGTGAAATAAGCTGGTTCGGTTCTAGGAATCAGTTGCTTTCCTACGAAGAAGGTTTAGTGCAGCAAGTTCAAACTTTTCTAGTTAGTGAAATCTAAGAAGATGTACAAATTAGTAGTATCGCTTAATTTCTAAAGCAGTTTGTTTAGAAAACATCCATCTTCATTGCCGAAAACTGTACTGTGTGAAATAAGTTAGTTTGGTTGTAGGAATCATTTGCTTTCCTACGAAGAAGGTTTAGTGCAGCAAGTTCAAACTTTTCTAGTTAGTGAAATCTAAGAAGATGTACAAATTAGTAGTATCGCTTAATTTCTAAAGCAGTTTGTTTAGAAAACAAACATCTTCATTGCCGATCACTGTACTGTGTAAAATAAGCTAGTTCGGTTCTAGGAATCATTTGCTTTCCTACGAAGAAGGTTTAGTGCAGCAACTTCAAACCTTCCTTGATTGTGTAGTCTAACAAGATGTACAACACACTAGTTTTGCTTCATTTATAAAGCAGTTGCTTTAGAATACAAACATCTTCATTGCCGAACACTGTACTGTGTGAAATAAGCTAGTTCGGTTCTAGGAATCACTTGCTTTCCTACGAAGAAGGTTTAGTGCAGCAAGTTCAAACTTTTACAGTTAGTGTAGCCTAACAAGATGTACAACTTAGTATTATCGCTTCATTTCTAAAGCAGTTTGTTTAGAAAACATACATCTTCATTGCCGAAAACTGTACTGTGTGAAATAACTTAGTTCGGTTTTAAGAATCAGTTGCTTTCCTACGAGGAAGGTTTATTGCAGCAACTTCAAACATTTCTACTTAGTGTAATCTAAGAAGATGTACAAATTATTAGTATCGCTTCATTTCTAAAGTAGTTTGTTTAGAAAACAAACATCTTCATTGCCGAACACTATACTGTGTGAAATAAGCTAGTTCGGTTCTAGGAATCGGTTGCTTTCCTACGAAGAAAGTTTAGTGCGGCAAGTTCAAACTTTTCTAGTTAGTGTAGTCTAACAAGATGTACAACTTAGTAGTATCGCTTCAGTTCTAAAGCAGTTTGTTTAGAAAACATACATCTTCATGGCCCAACACTGTACTGTGTGAAATAAGCTAGTTCGGTTCTAGGAATCAGTTGCTTTCCTACGAAGAAGGTTAAGTTCAGCAACTTCAAACCTTCCTTGTTTGTGTAGTCTAAAAAGATGTACAACTTACTAGTTTCGCTTCATTTCTAAAGTAGTTTCTTTAGAAAACAAACATGTTCATTGCCGAATACTGTACTGTGTGAAATAAGCTAGTTCGGTTCTAAGAATCAGTTGCTTTCCTACGAAGAAGGTTTAGTGCAGCAAGTTCAAACTTTTCTAGTTAGTGTAATCTAAAAAGATGTACAACTCCGTAGTTTCACTTCATTTCTAAAGCAGTTTGTTTAGAAAACATACATCTTCATTGCCAAAACCTGTACTGTGTGAAATAAGCTAGTTCGGTTCTAGGAATCAGTTGCTTTCCTACGAAGAAGGTTTAGTGCAGCAACTTCAAAAATTTTTAGTTAGTGTAATCTAAGAAGGTGTACAAATTAGTAGTATCGCTTCAATTCTAAAGTTGTTTGTTTAGAAAACAAACATCTTCATTGCCGAACACTGTACTGTGTGAAATAAGCTAGTTCGGTTCTAGGAATCATTTGCTTTCCTACGAAGAAGGTTTAGTGCAGCAACTTCAAACCTTCCTTGATTGTGTAGTCTAACAAGATGTACAACACACTAGTTTTGCTTCATTTATAAAGCATTTTCTTTAGAATACAAACATCTTCATTGCCGAACACTGTACTGTGTGAAATAAGCTAGTTCGGTTCTAGGAATCAGTTGCTTTCCTACGAAGAAGGTTTAGTGCAGCAAGTTCAAACTTTTATAGTTAGTGTAGCCTAACAAGATGTACAACTTAGTAGTATCGCTTCATTTCTAAAGCAGTTTGTTTAGAAAACATACATCTTCATTGCCGAAAACTGTACTGTGTGAAATAACTTAGTTTGGTTTTAGGAATCAGTTGCTTTCCTACGAAGAAGGTTTAGTGCAGCAACTTCAAACATTTCTAGTTAGTTTAATCTAAGAAGGTGTACAAATTAGTAGTATCGCTTCATTTCTAAAGTAGTTTGTTTAGAGAACAAACATCTTCATTGCCGAACACTGTACTGTGTGAAATAAGCTAGTTCGGTTCTAAGAATCAGTTGCTTTCCTACGATAAGGTTAAGTGCAGCAACTTCAAACCTTTCCTGTTTGTGTAGTCTAACAAGATGTACAACTTACTAGTTTCGCTTCATTTCTAAAGTTGTTTCTTTAGAAAACAAACATCTTCATTGCCGAACACTGTACTGTGTGAAATAAGCTAGTTTGGTTCTAGGAATCATTTGCTTTCCTACGAAGAAGGTTTAGTGCAGCAACTTCAAACCTTACTTGATTGTGTAGTCTAACAAGATGTACAACTTACTAGTTTCGCTTCATTTCTAAAGCAGTTTGTTTAGAAAACATACATCTTCATTGCGAAAACTGTACTGTGTGAAATAAGTTAGTTGGCTGTAGGAATCAGTTGCTTTCCTACGAAGAAGGTTTAGTGCAGCAACTTCAAACATTTCTAATTAGTGTAATCTAAGAAGATGTACAAATTAGTAGTATCGCTTCATTTCTAAAGTTGTTTGTTTAGAAAACAAACATCTTCATTGCCGAACACTGTACTGTGTGAAATAAGCTGGTTCGGTTCTTGGAATCATTTGCTTTCCTACGAAGAAGGTTTAGTGCAGCAACTTCAAACCTTCCTTGATTGTGTAGTGTAACAAGATGTACAACTTAGTAGTTTCGCTTCATTTCTAAAGTAGTTTCTTTAGAAAACAAACATCTTCATTGCCGAAAACTGTACTGTGTGAAATAAGTTAGTTCGGCTGTAGGAATCAGTTGCTTTACTACGAAGAAGGTTTAGTGCAGCAACTTCAAACATTTCTAGTTAGTGTAATCTAAGAAGATGTACAAATTAGTAGTATCGCTTCATTTCTAAAGTAGTTTGTTTAGAAAACAAACATCTTCATTGCCGGCCACTGTACTGTGTGAAATAAGCTAGTTCGGTTCTAGAAATCAGTTGCTTTCCTACGAAGAGTATGTAGTGCAGCAAGTTCAAACTTTTCTAGTGAGTGTAGTCTAACAAGATGTACAACTTAGTAGTATCGCTTCATTTCTAAAGCAGTTTCTTTAGAAAACATACATCTTCATGGCCGAAAACTGTACTGTGTGAAATAAGTTAGTTCGGTTGTAGGAATCAGTTTCTTTCCTACGAAGAAGGTTTAGTGCAGCAACTTCAAACATTTCTAGTTAGTGTAATCTAAGAAGATGTATAAATGAGTAGTATCCCTTCATTTCTAAAGTAGTTTGTTTAGAAAACAAACATCTTCATTGCCGAACACTGTACTGTGTGAAATAAGCTAGTTCGGTTCTGGGAATCAGTTGCTTTCCTACGAAGAAGGTTAAGTGCAGCAACTTCAAACCTTCCTTGTTTGTGCAGTCTAACAAGATGTACAACTTACTAGTTTCGCTTCATTTCTAAAGTAGTTTCTTTAGAAAACAAACATCTTCATTGCCGAACACAGTACTGTTTGAAATAAGCTAGTTCCGTTCTAGGAATCAGTTGCTTTCCTACGAAGAAGGTTTAGTGCAGCAAGTTCAAACTTTTCTAGTTAGTGTAATCTAAAAAGATGTACAACTTCGTAGTTTCACTTCATTTCTATAGCAGTTCGTTTAGAAAACATACATCTCCATTGCCGAAAACTGTACTGTGTGAAATAAGCTAGTTCGGTTCTAGGAATCATTTGCTTTCCTACGAAGAAGGTTTAGTGCAGCAAGTTCAAACGTTCCTTGATTGTGTAGTCTAACAAGATGTACAACACACTAGTTTTGCTTCATTTATAAAGTAGTTTCTTTAGAAAACAAACATCTTCATTGCCGAACACTGTACTGTGTGAAATAAGCTAGTTCGATTCTAGGAATCCGTTGCTTTCCAACGAAGAAAGTTTAGTGCAGCAACTTGAAACCTTCCTTGTTTGTGTAGTCTAACAAGATGTACAACTTACTAGTTTCGCTTCATTTCTAAAGTAGTTTCTTTAGAAAACAAACATCTTCATTGCTGAACACTGTACTGGATGAAATAAACTAGTTCGGTTTTACGAATCAGTTGCTTTCCTACGAAGAAGGTTTAGTGCAGCAACTTCAAACCTTCCTTGTTTTTGTAGTCTAACAAGATGTACAACTTAGCAGTTTCACTTCATTTGTAAAGTAGTTTGTTTAGAAAACAAACATCTTCATTACACAACACTGTACTGTGTGAAATAAGCTAGTTCGCTTTCTACGAATCTGTTGCTTTCCAACGAAGAAGGTTTAGTACAGCAACTTGAAACCTTCCTTGTTTGTGTAGTCTAACAAGATATACAACTTACTAGTTTCGCTTCATTTCTAAAGTAGTTTCTTTAGAAAACAAACATCTTCATTGCCGAACACTGTACTGGGTGTAATAAGCTAGTTCGGTTCTAGGAATCAGTTGCTTTCCTACTAAGAAGGTTTAGTGCAGCAACTTCACACATTTCAGTTAGTGTAATCTAAAAAAATGTACAACATAGGAGTTTTCCTTCATTTCTAAAGCAGTTTGTTTAGAAAACATACATCTTCATTGCCGAAAACTGTACTGTGTGAAATAAGTTAGTTCGGTTCTAGGAATCAGTTGCTTTCCTACGAAGAAGATTTAGTGCAGCAACTTCAAAACTTCCTTGTGACAAGATGTACATCTTAGCAGTTTCGCTTCATTTGTAAAGTAGTTTGTTTAGAAAACAAACATCTTCATTGCCGAACACTGTACTGTGTGAAATAAGTGAGTTCGGTTCTGGGCATCAGTTGCTTTCCTACGAAGAAAGTTTATTGCAGCAACTTCAAACCTTCCTTGTGTGAAGTATAACAAGATGTATAATTTACTAGTTTCGCTTCATTTGTAAAGCAGTTTGTTTAGAAAACATACATCGTCATTGCCGAAAACTTTACTGTGTGAAATAAGTTAGTTCGGTTCTAGGAATCAGGTGCTTTCCTACGAAGAAAGTTTAGTGCGACAACTTCAAAACTTCCTTGTTTGTGTACTATAACAAGATGTACAACTTACTAGTTTGGCTTTATTTGTAACGTAGTTTGTTTAGAAAACAAACATCTTCATTGCCGAACACTGTACTGTGTGAAATAAGCTAGTTCGGTTCTAGGAATCATTTGCTTTCCTACGAAGAAGGTTTAGTGCATCCACTTCAAACCTTCCTCGTTTGTGTAGTCTAACAAGATATACAACTTACTAGTTTCGATTCATTTCTAAAATTGTTTGTTTAGAAAACAAACATCTTCATTGCCGAACACTGTACTGTGTGAAATAAGCTATTTCGATTCTAGGAATCAGTTGCTTTCCTACGAAGAAGGTTTAGTGCAGCAAGTTCAAACTTTTCTAGTTAGTGTAGTCTAACAAGATGTACAACTTAGTTGTTTCACTTCATTTCTAAAGCAGTTTGTTTAGAAAACATACATCTTCATTGCCGAAAACTGTACTGTGTGAAATAAGTTATTTTGGTTGTAGGAATCAGTTGCTTTCCTACGAAGAAGGTTTAGTGCAGCAACTTCAAACATTTCTAGTTAGTGTAATCTAACAAGATGTACAACTTAGTAGTTTTACTTCATTTCTAAAGCAGTTTGTTTAGAAAACATCCATCTTCATTGCCGAACACTATACCGTGTGAAGTAAGTTAGTTCGGTTCTAGCAATCAGTTGCTTTCCTACGAAGAAGGTTTAGTGCAGCAAGTTCAAACTTTTCTAGTTAGTGTTATGTAACAAGATGTACACTTACTTGATTCGCTTCATATCTAAAGTAGTTTGTTTCAAAAACAAAATCTTCATTGCCGAAAACTGTACTGTGTGAAATAAGTTATTTTAGTTCTAGGAATCAGTTGCTTTCCTACGAAGAAGGTTTAGTGCAGCCACTTCAAACCTTCCTCGTTTGTGTAGTCTAAC
Source organism: Orientallactaga sibirica (assembly GCA_036365145.1). Lineage (NCBI taxonomy): Eukaryota > Metazoa > Chordata > Mammalia > Rodentia > Dipodidae > Orientallactaga > Orientallactaga sibirica. Next base: position 13,085 of record JAEOAD010001192.1, on the reverse strand, counting down.
AAGATGTACAACTTACTAGTTTCGTTTCATTTCTAAAATTGTTTGTTTAGAAAACAAACATCTTCATTGCCGAACACTGTACTGTGTGAAATAAGCTAGTTCGATTTAGGAATCAGTTGCTTTCCTACGAAGAAGGTTTAGTGCAGCAAGTTCAAACTTTTCTAGTTAGTGTAGTCTAACAAGATGTACAACTTAGTTGTTTCACTTCATTTCTAAAGCAGTTTGTTTAGAAAACATACATCTTCATTGCCGAACACTGTACTGTGTGAAATAAGTTAGTTCGGTTCTAGGAAGCAGTTTCTTTCCTACGAAGAAGGTTTAGTTCAGCAACTTCAAACTTTTCTAGATAGTGTAGTCTAAGAAGATGTACAACTTAGTAGTTCCACTTCATTTCTAAAGCAGTTTGTTTAGAAAACATACATCTTCATTGCTGAAAATTGTACTGTGTGAAATAAGTTAGTTTGGTTCTAAGAATCAGTTGCTTTCCTACGAAGAAGGTTTAGTGCAGCACCTTGAAACCTTCCTTGTTTGTGTAGTCTAACAAGATGTACAACTTACTAGTTTCGCTTCCTTTGTAAAGTAGTTTGTTTAGAAAACAAACATCGTCATTGCCAACACTGTACTGGGTGAAATAAGCTAGAACGGTTCTAGGAATCAGTTGCTTTCCTACGAAGAAGGTTTAGTGCAGTAAGTTCAAACATTTCTAGTTAGTGTAATCTAGGAAGATGTACAAATTAGTAGTTTCGTTGCATTTCTAAAGCAGTTGGTTTAGAAAACATACATCTTCATTGAGACACTGTACTGTGTGAAGTAAGCTAGTTCGCTTCTGGGAATCAGTTGCTTTCCTACAAAGAAAGTTTTGTGCAACAACTTCAACCCTTCCTTGTTTGTGTAGTCTAAAAAGATGTACAACTTACTAGTTTCTCTTCATTTCTAAAGTAGTTTCTTTAAAAACAAACATCTTCATTGCCCTACACTGTACTGGGTGAAATAAGCTAGTTCGGTTCTAGGAATCAGTTCCTTTCCTCCGAAGAAGGTTTAGTGCAGCAAGTTCAAACATTTCTAGTTAGTGTAATCTAACAAGATGTACAATTTAGTAGTTTCACTTCATTTCTAAAGCAGTTTATTTAGAAAACATACATCTTCATTGCCAAACACTGTTCCGTGAAAATAAGTTAATTCGGTTCTAGGAATCAGTTGCTTTCCTACGAAGAATATTTAGTGCAGCAACTTTAAACCTTCCTTGTTTGTGTAGTCTAACAAGATGTACATCTTAGCCGTTTAGCTTCATTTGTAAAGTAGTTTGTTTAGAAAACAAATATCTTCATTGCCTAACACAATACTGTGTGAAATAAGCTAGTTAGGTTCTAGGAATCAGTTGCTTTCCTACGAAGAAGGTTTAGTGCAGCAACTTCAAACATTTCTAGTTAGTGTAATCTAAGAAGATGTACAAATTAGTAGTATCGCTTCGTTTCTAAAGTAGTTTGTTAAGAAAACAAACATCTTCATTGCCGAACACTGTACTGTGTGAAATAAGCTAGTTCCGTTCTAGGAATCAGTTGCTTTCCTACGAAGAAGGTTAAGTGCAGCAACTTGAAACCTTCCTTGCTTGTGTGAGTGTAACAAACCTTCCTTGTTTGTGTAGTATAACAAGATGTACAACTTACTAGTTTCGCTTCATTTGTAAAGTAGTTTGTTTAGAAAACAAACATCTTCATTGCAAACACTCTACTGTGTGAAATAAGCTAGTTCGGTTCTAGGAATCAGTTGCTTTTCTACGAAGAAAGTTTAGTGCAGCAATTTCAATCTTTTCTAGTTTGTGTAATCTAACAAGATTTACAACATACTAGATTCGCTTTTCATATCTAAAGTAGTTTCTTTCAAAACAAATATCTTCATTGCCAAAAACTGTACTGTGTGAAATAAGTTAGTTCGGTTCTAGGATTCAGTTGCTTTCCTACGAAAAGGTTTAGTGCAGCAACTAGAAACCTTCCTTGTTTGTGTAGTCTAACAAGATGTACAACTTACTAGTTTCGCTTCATTTGTAAAGTAGTTTGTTTAGAAAACAAACATCGTCATTGCCGAACACTGTACTGTGTGAAATAGCTAGTTTGGTTCTAGGAATCAGTTGCTTTCCTATGAAGAAGGTTTAGTGCAGTAAGTTCAAACATTTCTAGTTAGTGTAATTTAAGATGTACAATGTAGTAGTTTCACTTCATTTCTAAAGCAATTTGTTTAGAAAACATACATCTTCATTGCCGAAAACTGTACTGTGGGAAATAAGGTAGTTCGGTTCTAGGAATCAGTTGCTTTCCTACGAAGATGGTTTAGTGCAGCAACTTGAAACCTTCCTTGTTTGTGTAGTCTAACAAGATGTACAACTTACTAGTTTCGCTTCATTTGCAAAGCAGTTTGTTTAGAAAACAAACATTGTCATTGCCGAACACTGTACTGGGTGAAATAACCTAGTTCGGTTCTAGGAATCAGTTGCTTTCCTACGAAGAAGGTTTAGTGCAGTAAGTTCAAACATTTCTAGTTAGTGTAATCTAGAACATGTACAAATTAGTAGTTTCGCTTCATTTCTAAAGCAGTTGGTTTAGAAAACATACATCTTCATTGGAGACACTGTACTGTGTGAAGTAAGCTAGTTCGCTTCTAGGAATCAGTTGCTTTCCTACAAAGAATGTTTTGTGCAACAACTTCAAACCTTCCTTGTTTGTGTAGTCTAAAAAGATGTACAACTTACTAGTTTCTCTTCATTTCTAAAGTAGTTTCTTTAGAAAACAAACATCTTCATTGCCCTACACTGTACTGGGTGAAATAAGCTAGTTCGGTTCTAGGAATCAGTTCCTTTCCTCCAAGAAGGTTTAGTGCAGCAAGTTCAAACATTTCTAGTTAGTGTAATCTAACAAGATGTACAATTTAGTAGTTTCACTTCATTTCTAAAGTAGTTTATTTAGAAAACATACATCTTCATTGCCAAACACTGTTCCGTGTGAAATAAGTTAATTCGGTTCTAGGAATCAGTTGCTTTCCTACGAAGAAGATTTAGTGCAGCAACTTTAAACCTTCCTTGTTTGTGTAGTCTAACAAGATGTACATCTTAGCCGTTTAGCTTCATTTGTAAAGTAGTTTGTTTAGAAAACAAATATCTTCATTGCCTAACACAGTACTGTGTGAAATAAGCTAGTTCGGTTCTAGGAATCAGTTGCTTTCCTACGAAGAAGGTTTAGTGCAGCAACTTCAAACATTTCTAGTTAGTGTAATCTAAGAATATGTACAAATTAGTAGTATCGCTTCATTTCTAAAGTAGTTTGTTTAGAAAACAAACATTTTCATTGCCGAACACTGTACTGTGTGAAATAAGCTAGTTCGGTTCTAGGAATCAGTTGCTTTCCTACGAAGAAGGTTTAGTGCAGCAACTTGAAACCTTCCTTGCTTGTGTAGTGTAACAAGATGTACAACTTACTAGTTTCGCTTCATTTGTAAGGTAGTTTGTTTAGAAAAACAAACATCTTCATTGCCGAACCCTGTACTGTGTGAAATAAGCTCGCTCGGTTCTAGGAATCAGTTGGTTTCCTACGGTAGGTTTAGTGCAGCAAGTTCAAACTTTTCTAGTTAGTGTAATCTAACAAGATGTACAACATACTAGATTCGCTTCATAACAAAAGTAGTTTCTTTCAAAACAAACATCTTCATTGCCAAAAACTGTACTGTGTGAAATAAGTTAGTTCGGTTCTAGGAATCAGTTGCTTTCCTACGAAGAATATTTAGTGGAGCAACTTCAAACCTTCCTTGTTTGTGTAGTCTAACAAGATGTACATCTTAGCAGTTTCGCTTCATTTGTAAAGTAGTTTGTTTAGAAAACAAACATCTTCATTGCCGAACACTGTACTGTGTGAAATAAGCTAGTTCGATTCTAGGAATCAGTTGCTTTCCTACGAAGAAGGTTTAGTGCAGCAAGATCAAACTTTTCTAGTTAGTGTAGTCTAACAAGATGTACAATGTAGTAGTTTCACTTCATTTCTAAAGCAGTTTGTTTAGAAAACATACATCTTCATTGACGAAAAAAACTGTACTTGTGAAATAAGTTAGTTCTGGTTCTAGGATTCAGTTGCTTTCCTACGAACAAGGTTTAGTGCAGCAACTAGAAACCTTCCTTGTTTGTGTACTCTAACAAGATGTACAACTTACTAGTTTCGCTTCATTTGTAAAGTAGTTTGTTTAGAAAACAAACATCTTCATTGCCCTAACACTGTACTGTGTGAAATAAGCTAATTCGATTATAGGAATCAGTTGCTTTCCTACGAAGAAGGTTTAGTGCAGCAAGATCAAACTTTTCTCGTTAGTGTAGTCTAACAAGATGTACAACGTAGTAGTTTCACTTCATTTCTAAAGCAGTTTGTTTAGAAAACATACATCTTCATTGACGAAAACTGTACTGTGTGAAATAAGTTAGTTCGGTTCTAGGAATCAGTTGCTTTCCTACGAAGAAAGTTTAGTGCAGCAACTTCAAACCTTCCTTGTTTGTGTAGTATAACAAGATGTACAACTTACTAGTTTCGCTTCATTTGTAAAGTAGTTTGTTTAGAAAACAAACATCTTCATTGACGAACACTGTACTGTGTGAAATAGCTAGTTTGGTTCTAGGAATCAGTTGCTTTCCTATGAAGAAGGTTTAGTGCAGTAAGTTCAAACATTTCTAGTTAGTGTAATTTAAGAAGATGTACAAATTAGTACTTTCTCTTCATTTTTAAAGCAGTTTGTTTAGAAAACATACATCTTCATTGCCGAAAACTGTACTGTGGGAAATAAGGTAGTTCGGTTCTAGGAATCAGTTGCTTTCCTACGAAGAAGGTTTAGTGCAGCAACTTGAAACCTTTCCTTGTTTGTGTAGTCTAACAAGATGTACAACTTACTAGTTTCGCTTCATTTGCAAAGCAGTTTGTTTAGAAAACAAACATCTTCATTGCCGAACACTGTACTGGGTGAAATAAGCTAGTTCAGTTCTAGGAATCAGTTGCTTTCCTACGAAGAAGGTTTAGTGCAGTAAGTTCAAACATTTCTAGTTAGTGTAATTTCTAAAGCAAGATGTACAAATTACTACTTTCGCTTCATTTCTAAAGTAGTTTGTTTAAAAAACAAACATCTTCATTGTGTAGTCTAAAACTGTACTGTGTGAAATAAGTTAGTTTAGTTCTAGGAATCAGTTGCTTTCCTACGAAGAAGGTTTTGTGCAGCAAAAACAAACCTTCCTTGTTTGTGTAGTCTAACAAGATGTACAACTTACTAGTTTCTCTTCATTTCTAAAGTTGTTTGTTTAGAAAACAAACATCTTCATTGCCCTACACTGTACTGTGAAATAAGCTAGAAATAAGAAGAGTTTAGTGCAGCAAGTTTTTCTAGGAATCTAACAAGATGTACAATTTAGTAGTTTCACTTCATTTCTAAAGAAGTTTATTTAGAAAACATACATCTTCATTGCAAACATTGTTCCGTGTGAAATAAGTTTTTCTAGGAATCAGTTGCTTTCCTAGTTTAGTAGCAACTCTAAACAAGATGTACAAATTAGCCGTTTAGCATCATTTGTAAAGTAGTTTGTTTAGAAAACAAATATCTTCATTGCCTAACACAGTACTGTGTGAAATAAGTTAGTTCGGTTCTAGGAATCAGTTGCTTTCCTACTACTTAAGAAGGTTTAGTGCAGCAACTTCAAACATTTCTAGTTAGTGTAATCTAAGAATATGTACAAATTAGTAGTTCCGCTTCATTTCTAAAGTAGTTTGTTTAGAAAACAAACATTTTCATTGCTGAACACTGTACTGTGTGAAATAAGCTAGTTTGGTTCTAGGAATCAGTTGCTTTCCTACGAAGAAGGTTTAGTGCAGCAACTTGAAACCTTCCTTGTTTGTGTAGTCTAACAAGATGTACAACTTACTAGTTTCGCTTCATTTGTAAAGTAGTTTGTTTAGAAAACAAACATCTTCATTGCCAACACTGTACTGTGTGAAATAAGCTAATTCGATTCTAGGAATCAGTTGCTTTCCTACGAAGAAGGTTTAGTGCAGCAAGATCAAACTTTTCTCGTTAGTGTAGTCTAACAAGATGTACAACGTAGTAGTTTCACTTCATTTCTAAAGCAGTTTGTTTAGAAAACATACATCTTCATTGGAGAAACTGTACTGTGTGAAATAAGTTAGTTCGGTTCTAGGAATCAGTTGCTTTCCTACGAAGAATATTTAGTGGAGCAAACTTCAAACCTTCCTTGTTTGTGTAGTCTAACAAGATGTACATCTTACAGTTTCTCTTCATTTGTAAAGTAGTTTGTTTAGAAAACAAACATCTTCATTGCCCTAACACTGTACTGTGTGAAATAAGCTAGTTCGATTCTAGGAATCAGTTGCTTTCCTACGAAGAAGGTTTAGTGCAGCAAGATCAAACATTTCTAGTTAGTGTAGTCTAACAAGATGTACAACGTAGTAGTTTCACTTTATTTCTAAAGCAGTTTGTTTAGAAAACATACATCTTCATTGACAAACACTGTTACTGTGTAAAATAAGTTAGTTGGTTCTAGGAATCAGTTGCTTTCCTTACGAACAAGGTTTAGTGCAGCAACTTTTTAGAAACCTTCCTTGTTTGTGTAGTCTAACAAGATGTACAACTAGCTAGTTTAGCTTCATTTGTAAAGTAGTTTGTTTAGAAAACAAACATCTTCATTGCCGAACACTGTACTGTGTGAAATAAGCTAATTCGGTTCTAGGAATCAGTTGCTTTCCTACGAAGAAGGTTTAGTGCAGCAAGATCAAACTTTTCTAGTTAGTGTAATCTAACAAGATGTACAACGTAGTAGTTTCACTTCATTTCTAAAGCAGTTTGTTTAGAAAACAAACATCTTCATTGCGAACACTGTACTGTGTGAAATAAGTTAGTTCCGTTCTAGGAATCAGTTGCTTTCCTACGAAGAAAGTTTAGTGCAGCAACTTCAAACCTTCCTTGTTTGTGTAGTATAACAAGATGTACAACTTACTAGTTTCGCTTCATTTGTAAAGTAGTTTGTTTAGAAAACAAACATCTTCATTGACGAACACTGTACTGTGTGAAATAAGCTAGTTCGGTTCTAGGAATCATTTGCTTTTCTCTGAAGAAGGTTTAGTGCAGCAATTTCAATCTTTTCTAGTTTGTGTAATCTAACAAGATTTACAACATACTAGATTCGTTTCGCTTCATATCTAAAGTAGTTTCTTTCAAAACAAATATCTTCATTGCCGAAAACTGTACTGTGTGAAATAAGTTAGTTCGGTTCTAGGATTCAGTTGCTTTCCTATGAAAAAGGTTTAGTGCAGCAACTAGAAACCTTCCTTGTTTGTGTACTCTAACAAGATGTACAACTTACTAGTTTCGCTTCATTTGTAAAGTAGTTTGTTTAGAAAACAAACATCATCATTGCCGAACACTGTACTGTGTGAAATAAGCTAGTTTGGTTCTAGGAATCAGTTGCTTTCCTATGAAGAAGGTTTAGTGCAGTAAGTTCAAACATTTCTAGTTAGTGTAATTTAAGAAGATGTACAATGTAGTAGTTTCTCTTCATTTCTAAAGCAGTTTGTTTAGAAAACATACATCTTCATTGCCGAAAAACTGTACTGTGTGAAATAAGTTAGTTCGGTTCTAGGAATCAGTTGCTTTCCTACGAAGAAGGTTTAGTGCAGCAACTTCAAACCTTCCTTGTTTGTGTAGTCTAACAAGATGTACAACTTACTAGTTTCGCTTCATTTGTAAAGTAGTTTGTTTAGAAAACAAACATTGTCATTGCCAACACTGTACTGGTTGAAATAACCTAGTTCGGTTCTAGGAATCAGTTGCTTTCCCTACGAAGAAGGTTTAGTGCAGTAAGTTCAAACATTTCTAGTTAGTGTAATCTAGGAAGATGTACAAATTAGTAGTTTCCTTCATTTTCTAAAGCAGTTGGTTTAGAAAACATACATCTTCATTGAGACACTGTACTGTGTGAAGTAAGCTAGTTCCGCTTCTAGGAATCAGTTGCTTTCCTACAAAGAATGTTTTTGTGCAACAACTTCAAACCTTCCTTGTTTGTGTAGTCTAAAAAGATGTACAACTTACTAGTTTCTCTTCATTTCTAAAGTAGTTTCTTTAGAAAACAAACATCTTCATTGCCCTACACTGTACTGGGTGAAATAAGCTAGTTCGGTTCTAGGAATCAGTTCCTTTCCTCCAAGAAGGTTTAGTGCAGCAAGTTCAAACATTTCTAGTTAGTGTAATCTAACAAGATGTACAATTTAGTAGTTTCACTTCATTTCTAAAGTAGTTTATTTAGAAAACATACATCTTCATTGCCAAACACTGTTCTGTGTGAAATAAGTTAGTTCGGTTCTAGGAATCAGTTGCTTTCCTACGAAGAAGATTTAGTGCAGCAACTTTAAAACCTTCCTTGTTTGTGTAGTCTAACAAGATGTACATCTTAGCTAGTTTAGCTTCATTTGTAAAGTAGTTTGTTTAGAAAACAAACATCTTCATTGCCTAACACAGTACTGTGTGAAATAAGCTAGTTCGGTTCTCTAGGAATCAGTTGCTTTCCTACGAAGAAGGTTTAGTGCAGCAACTTCAAACATTTCTAGTTAGTGTAATCTAAGAATATGTACAAATTAGTAGTATCGCTTCATTTCTAAAGTAGTTTGTTTAGAAAAAAACATTTTCATTGCTTAACACTGTACTGTGTGAAATAAGCTAGTTCGGTTCTAGGAATCAGTTGCTTTCCTACTGAAGAAGGTTTAGTGCAGCAACTTGAAACCTTCCTTGCTTGTGTAGTGTAACAAGATGTACAACTTACTAGTTTCGCTTCATTTGTAAAGTAGTTTGTTTAGAAAACAAACATCTTCATTGCCCGAACACTGTACTGTGTGAAATAAGCTAGTTCGGTTCTAGGAATCAGTTGGTTTTCCTAAGAAAGAAGGTTTAGTGCAGCAAGTTCAAACTTTTCTAGTTAGTGTAATCTAACAAGATGTACAACATACTAGATTCGCTTCATAACAAAAAGTAGTTTCTTTCAAAAACAAACATCTTCATTGCCAAAAACTGTACTGTGTGAAATAAGTTAGTTCGGTTCTAGGAATCAGTTGCTTTCCTACGAAGAATATTTAGTGGAGCAACTTCAAACCTTCCTTGTTTGTGTAGTCTAACAAGATGTACATCTTAGCAGTTTCACTTCATTTGTAAAGTGTTTGTTTAGAAAACAAACATCTTCATTGCCGAACACTGTACTGTGTGAAATAAGCTAGTTCGTTTCTAGGAATCAGTTGCTTTCCTACGAAGAAGGTTTAGTGCAGCAAGATCAAACTTTTCTAGTTAGTGTAGTCTAACAAGATGTACAAATGTAGTAGTTTCACTTCATTTCTAAAGCAGTTTGTTTAGAAAACATACATCTTCATTGACGAAAAACTGTACTGTGTGAAATAAGTTAGTTCGGTTCTAGGAATCAGTTGCTTTCCTCTGAACAAGGTTTAGTGCAGCAACTAGAAACCTTCCTTGTTTGTGTAATCTAACAAGATGTACAACTTACTAGTTTCGCTTCATTTCTAAAGTAGTTTGTTTAGAAAACAAACATCTTCATTGTCAAACACTGTACTGTGTGAAATAAGTTAAGTTTGGTTATAGGAATCAGTTGCTTTCCTCACGAAGAAGGTTTAGTGCAGCAAGATCAAACTTTTCTAGTTAGTGTAGTCTAACAAGATGTACAACTTAGTAGTTTCACTTCATTTCTAAAGCAGTTTGTTTAGAAAACATACATCTTCATTGACGAAAACTGTACTGTGTGAAATAAGTTAGTTCGGTTCTAGGAATCAGTTGCTTTCCTACGAAGAAAGTTTAGTGCAGCAACTTGAAACCTTCCTTGTTTGTGTAGTATAACAAGATGTACAACTTACTAGTTTCGCTTCATTTCTAAAGTAGTTTGTTTAGAAAAACAAACATCTTCATTGACGAACACTGTACTGTGTGAAATAAGCTAGTTTGGTTCTAGGAATCAGTTGCTTTCCTATGAAGAAGGTTTAGTGCAGTAAGTTCAAACATTTTCTAGTTAGTGTAATCTAAGAAGATGTACAAATTAGTAGTTTCTCCTTCATTTTTAAAGCAGTTTGTTTAGAAAACATACATCTTCATTGCCGAAAACTGTACTGTGGGAAATAAGTTAGTTCGGTTCTAGGAATCAGTTGCTTTCCTACTGAGAAGGTTTAGTGCAGCAACTTGAAACCTTCCTTGTTTGTGTAGTCTAACAAGATGTACAACTTACTAGTTTCGCTTCATTTGTAAAGTAGTTTGTTTAGAAAACAAACATTGTCATTGCCGAACACTGTACTGGGTGAAATAACCTAGTTCAGTTCTAGGAATCAGTTGCTTTCCTACTAAGAAGGTTTAGTGCAGTAAGTTCAAACATTTCTAGTTAGTGTAATCTAGAACATGTACAAATTAGTAGTTTCACTTCATTTCTAAAAGCAGTTGGTTTAGAAAACATACATCTTCATTGGAGACACTGTACTGTGTGAAGTAAGCTAGTTCAGTTCTAGGAATCAGTTGCTTTCCTACCAAGAAAGTTTTGTGCAACAACTTCAAACCTTCCTTGTTTGTGTAGTCTAAAAAGATGTACAACTTACTAGTTTCTCTTCATTTCTAAAATTAGTTTGTTTAGAAAACAAACATCTTCATTGCCCTACACTGTACTGGGTGAAATAAGCTAGTTCGGTTCTAGGAATCAGTTCCTTTCCTCCGAAGAAGGTTTAGTGCAGCAAGTTCAAACATTTCTAGTTAGTGTAATCTAACAAGATGTACAATTTAGTAGTTTCACTTCATTTCTAAAGTAGTTTATTTAGAAAACAAACATCTTCATTGCCAAACATTGTTCTGTGTGAAATAAGTTAATTCGGTTCTAGGAATCAGTTGCTTTCCTACTAAGAAGATTTAGTGCAGCAACTTTAAACCTTCCTTGTTTTTGTAGTCTAACAAGATGTACATCTTAGCTGTTTAGCATCATTTGTAAAGTAGTTTGTTTAGAAAACAAATATCTTCATTGCCTAACACAGTACTGTGTGAAATAAGCTAGTTCGGTTCTAGGAATCAGTTTCTTTCCTACGAAGAAGGTTTAGTGCAGCAAGTTCAAACATTTCTAGTTAGTGTAATCTAACAATATGTACAAATTAGTAGTATCGCTTCATTTCTAAAGTAGTTTGTTTAGAAAACAAACATTTTCATTGCCGAACACTGTACTGTGTGAAATAAGCTAGTTCGGTTCTAGGAATCAGTTGCTTTCCTACGAAGAAGGTTTAGTGCAGCAACTTGAAACCTTCCTTGTTTTGTGTAGTGTAACAAGATGTACAACTTACTAGTTTCGCTTCATTTGTAAAGTAGTTTGTTTAGAAAACAAACATCTTCATTACCGAACACTGTACTGTGTGAAATAAGCTAGTTCGGTTCTAGGAATCAGTTGCTTTCCTACAAAGAAGGTTTAGTGCAAAGTTCAAACTTTTCTAGTTAGTGTAATCTAACAAGATGTACAAATTAGTAGTTTCACTTCATTTCTAAAGCAGTTTGTTTACAAAACATACATCTTCATTGACTAGTTTGGTTGTAGGAATCAGTACTGTGTGAAATAAGTTTTCTAGTTAGTGGTTCTAGGAATCAGTTGCTTTCCATCTTCATTGCAGACACTGTAAGAAATATTTAGTGGAGCAACTTCAAACCTTCCTTGTTTGTGTAGTCTAACAAGATGTACAACTTACTAGTTTCTGCTTCATTTGTAAAGTAGTTTGTTTAGAAAACAAACATCTTCATTGCCGAACACTGTACTGTGTGAAATAAGCTAGTTCGGTTCTAGGAATCAGTTGCTTTCCCTACGAAGAAGGTTTAGTGCAGCAAGATCAAACTTTTCTAGTTAGTGTAGTCTAACAAGATGTACAACGTAGTAGTTTCACTTTCATTTCTAAAGCAGTTTGTTTAGAAAACATACATCTTCATTGCCGAAAAACTGTACTGTGTAAAATAAGTTAGTTGGTTCTAGGATTCAGTTGCTTTCCTACGAACAAGGTTTAGTGCAGCAACTTTCAAACCTTTCTTGTTTGTGTACTCTAACAAGATGTACAACTTAGTAGTTTCACTTCATTTCTAAAGTAGTTTGTTTAGAAAACAAACATCTTCATTGCTGAAAACTGTACTGTGTGAAATAAGTTAATTCGATTCTAGGAATCAGTTGCTTTCCTACGAAGAAGGTTTAGTGCAGCAAGATCAAACTTTTCTAGTTAGTGTAATCTAACAAGATGTACAAATTAGTAGTTTCACTTCATTTCTAAAGCAGTTTGTTTAGAAAACATACATCTTCATTGACTGCAACTGTACTGTGTGAAATAAGTTAGTTCGGTTCTAGGAATCAGTTGCTTTCTTCACGAAGAAAGTTTAGTGCAGAAACTTCAAACCTTCCTTGTTTGTGTAGTATAACAAGATGTACAACTTACTAGTTTCGCTTCATTTGTAAAGTAGTTTGTTTAGAAAACAAACATCTTCATTGACCGAACACTGTACTGTGTGAAATAAGCTAGTTCTGGTTCTAGGAATCAGTTGCTTTTCTACGAAGAAGGTTTAGTGCAGCAAGTTCAATCTTTTCTAGTTTGTGTAATCTAACAAGATTTACAACATACTAGATTCGCTTCATATCTAAAGTAGTTTCTTTCAAAAACAAATATCTTCATTGCAAAAAACTGTACTGTGTGAAATAAGTTAGTTCGGTTCTAGGATTCAGTTGCTTTCCTATGAAAAAGGTTTAGTGCAGCAACTAGAAACCTTCCTTGTTTGTGTAGTCTAACAAGATGTACAACTTACTAGTTTCGCTTCATTTGTAAAGTAGTTTGTTTAGAAAACAAACATCATCATTTGCCGAACACTGTACTGTGTGAAATAAAGCTAGTTTGGTTCTAGGAATCAGTTGCTTTCTATGAAGAAGGTTTAGTGCAGTAAGTTCAAACATTTCTAGTTAGTGTAATTTAAGAAGATGTACAAATTAGTACTTTCTCTTCATTTCCTAAAGC